>NDGM010007386.1:0-10228 GCA_002564305.1 Octomys mimax | reverse complement strand
TCCTTCATTTTGAGTGTCGGGTATTTGTCCCAGCAACGAGAGAAGAGTAACTAAGACACACTGCATCAATAAGTTAGAAAACTGAGTTTTGCAACACATAAAATTGCTAGGAGGCTTCTAATGCTGTTAGCAACTGAAAATGCAAAGCAAAAAGACTTAAAGTATGGCTTGTAACCACAAGTTTATGAGTCTAGGCCACTTGCCCTTTGGTATCCTTTGGCAGTTCTCTTGACTGCAGCCCTCTTTCTGCTTTGGAATTGATCTCCATATACACCCTACCTTCCCTGTCCTTGTTGGGTTAAAGATTCCTGGCACTCTGGTCATTTCCTTTATTGACTGCTAAGTTTTCTGGCTCATAACACATACGCCCTTAAATTTTATTCTGGTTAAACTGACAGCATCCTCAAAACTTTGGTAGCCATCTTCTACCCAAAAGGAAAGCATTTCCTCTCCTAGCTCATAGCCCTCACTCATTCTCCCCATCCACAAATGAGTTTCAATGTCTGCCCTACTGCCCCCTGTTGATGGCTCCCATGTTTATTAATCCATCTTATACTTTAAGCCTGTGTCCTACAAATGAATTGGCAAAAGTCAAGTCCATTTAAATAAAAGATGAGAATCACATTAAAATTCAGCTACAGTCTAATCTCAACCCGTTCAATCTATCTAGATGTGCTACTGGAGGACTGACTTGGTGATGATTTAGAATAACTGTGTGGCCCAAACGTCAGGTCTCTGGAATGCATCCCAGATCCACTCCTTGAGTCCTTGGCAAACGATTTCTTTCCAAGCCTCAATATAAAAGATGGTTTGACCAGAAGGTTTCCAAGGACTCTATTAACTCTCAAGTTTGGAGGCTCTATGAATATATTGTAAAGTTATACATTATTCATTCCAAACACTTATGTCGTACCCTGACCCAGGTATTAACAACATAAAGATGCAATCACAACTTTGGAGGCAATGAAAGAATTGCAGTCCTTAAAGGAATCAAACAATTCTCCTTTTCATCTCTTTTTCCTATACGCTCTTCGATATCCTAATCTATTATAACAAAAGAGATACTCTGTTCTAGCCTGAAAGACAGTAAAGGGTCCTGGAAACATCATGACAATAGCTGTCCTCAGTTGATCCAGGGAAAATTTGCACATGCAAGAGCTTCAGATAGTCATCCTGATTTCTGGGTGTTTGTCCAAACCAAACCTCTGTGTTCTTGGACTTGCGCCCTTCTTTTAAGGAGAAATGGAGACTTCGTTTTCTTTCTGTCTCAAAAGACTTTGGAACTTTGGGGTTAAATCAACTCATTAACACAAATACACATGCCTTCACACACAATACCTACATGTACATGTGATTATACATGTGCCATTGATTCTTGGAACCTCCTCATAGGATCATGCGTCCTTCCAAAACATCAGGAGGAGGTCATTTTTGTTAGAATATGAGGATGCCTATTTAAGAGGCTATGCAGTAATGAGCTTTCCAGAAGGCTACTGCCTTGTTCCTGTGATGGCTTTGGCCACAGCAACCCACTGCGTGACTGTGTCCATGATCTGATCACAGGCTGTTGTCTTTATCTGTGTGCTGTGCTTGAACAGTGGAGAGAGCTTGGCAGAGCGATGGTTAGGGGATTTGATGGCCACATATCTTCAAATGCCAACAGTTTTTACAGTTTTTTTTTTTCTTGTACAAAATGCTGTTTTTTAGGAAACAGTGAAGAGGGAGAGGTCTGAGGAAGTGCAAATGGGGGAAGGACGCAAGAGAAGAGTAGGTAATCAGGGCCTGGATAACTTTGAAAAGATTTTAGAATTCTCAATTCCCTCAGGCTCTCAAAAGCATCAGTTGGCTTTCCAAAAGTTGCCATTCACTGTACTCCAAAATATGATGTAATGCAAAGTTTAAGCAATGTGCTAATTCTGTCTCTGTTTATATACTCAATAAATCAGTAAATATGGAAGTATATTCTGTACAAAACATTATATTCAATATTACATAAAGTATTAAAAAATTAAGGCATAATTCTGTTCTTTATCATTACCATGTTTATTGCAGAGACGTAGTAGATCGGTACAGTGATTATAATACATACTATGTTTATCATTAAAGCAATAATTAGGAAAGAGTCACTAAAGGTATCTAATTGGGTTTAAGGAAAGATAGTCCCAGTAAGAGAGAACAGCATGAGCAGAAATGTGGATGTAAAAACACAGAGGACTATTTTAGGGAATGATGGAATCACTGCGGTTGGGTGTTAGAGGAATAGAAAAGAAAAGTCTTGGAAAAACATGAGTGGACTGGGCCAAGTTATGAATGACTTTAAACCTCTTACTGACAAGTCTAGTCTTTATTGACCAGAAATAGGAAGTCAGTGATGATTTGGAGTACACAACAACGTGAGCAGAGGCCTGCTTACAGAAGACTGATCTCAAAGCAAGAAGCAGGACTGGTTAGAGCAGAGCCTGGGCTCAGTAAAGGCCCTTTAAGCTGATGTGGTGGTTGGAGGTAGCATCCCCACCTAGATGGGAAGAGGTGGAAAGCATAAGAATAACTGCAAAAATTGATGTGGAGGAATGAGGTATCAGCATGGGGAATGAAGAAGTAGCAGTTACAGAAGACTGGAATGTTTAACTGAGATGACAGAAACAATGAGGACACCTGGCATAGGAAGCATGATAGCAAATTTAATTCTAAACACTTAGAGGATTAGAGAATACTTCTCTATGTGTCTAGGAGACATCTCCCTTTGCAAACTTAGCTTGTGATCATGAAGTAATAAAGTCCTGTAATGCTGTTTATTGCTTGTTTATAACCTATTCTGAATTCCAAACAAAAAGGAAAATAGATACACTTCATGTTTTCTTTGTCTAATCACCAATAAAAGTGGGTATCCCACACCCATTCACTTCTATTGCCTTATCCACATTGCTGACAACAATAGAAACAATCACAAAATGGGTCTATGAAGCATAGCCCACTGCTGCTGCCACACAAGACTACAAATGATAGCTCAAGAATAACCAACAATTGAAGAAAATGCACCCAGTCTGGGCTGAGAAGTTATTAGCGTAAGGCCTAGCAAAGGACTTTGTATTACCAGTGACGATGAGAAGGAACACCTCCCCAGGGAAATGGTATGTTCTCTTAATAGCTCAAGCATTATCCAGGTTAGCTTGATCAAGTGGAGCAGTGCTAGCAGGGATACAAGTTGCTGAAATGGGGGCAAAGATAAAGTTTCTTCGGAAAAGGAAATCTAAAGTGCAGAGGAAATTAAAGATTAGCTTTCTTAATAGAAGGAAGGAATTGAGTTTACAGCTTGAAGGGTTTATGATCATATTCTGTTTCAATATCTAATTTCCTAAAGATCAGAAAGAAATTTTGTTTAAATCTCTCTCTCTTTCTCTCTTTCTCTCTCTCTCTCTCCCTCCTCTTTCCTCTTCTCTCCCCCAACTCTTTTCCTCCCTGTCCCTGCTCCTTCAGGAATTAAAACTGGTATCACTCATGCTACCCAGATGCTGTGGCACAGAGCTCCACCCTCAGCCCTCCACCTCCACTCCCTTTCTAGCTTGGTCCTGTCTCACTATCTGTGGCAGAGTCATTAACCCTTACATCTGTTAGGAGATCAGCACGTTAGAACAAACCCAGTGTCCCAGGCACTTTCTCTTGCTGAGACAGCACCTGACATCCACAATGTGAAGGAAGAGGAATTGATTTTGGCTCAGGTCTCAGCTCACAGTGGGCAGGCTCCAAACAATAAAGAGGGTGGCAGAGGACAATCTGCTCATTGTGGAGGCTGGGGAGCAGAGTGAAGAGAGGAGTTAGGAAAGGCAACAGATTTTTCCAGATCTCACTCCAAAGAACCTGTCTCTCCTACCAGACCCCACCTCCTAATAGCAAGGCAGCTACAATGCCTACCTAACCCAATTACCTTCCAAGCACATCAGGCTTTGGGAATATTTGTAGATTTAAATCATAACGTCTAGGAAGGATGAGAACACCTCCTTACTTTCAAGCTCTAAACCCACTCCTTCATTCTACTAAGAATGAAGTGCTAGTCATTAATCTCCTTTACACTTCAGATTTCTTTTCCATCAAAACTTTTTCAAATAGGGTTGTTAGGGTCCTAGGCATGCATTCCACCCCTTATTTGGACTTGGCAGTAGAAAAGAATCTGTACTCATAGGCTAACTATAACTTAAACATATAGTCCTGGTATGTGTCAGTGAAATCAGTTGTCCCATCTTCCCTGATTACAACACGTTGTGAGGAAATTTGCAGGGCTCTTTTTGCCAGTGCATTTGGTCAGGGCCAATTCCAAAATAACCATTAGCATCCTAGAAGATGACTAGAGCCTTCGCTTTCCTTGACCTTCTAAAGACATTCAGAAGGTTTTCTTCCAACTTTAATAGGTGACATCTAAGAAATGACTGGAGCCATTTTGAATTAATTAGTATTCACATTATTAACATTGAAAGGGAAAACCAGGTCATTCATTTAACATTAACAAGAACACTAATGACCACTAACATGAGAACATGAGTCACAACTTGTACTTCATCCTAGCTTGTGGTGGACAGCACACTTCTACAGGTGTCATCAGCCCCTCACTACCCAAAGCTCTAATACTCACTTGATGTCAACTCCACTTACAAAGATGGAAACTGAGGCCCAGAGAGCTTAAATTATTGGCCCCAAATCTCATAGCTACTAAGTTGCAGAAGATTCAAATCTTTCCGACCTGAATCCCTAAGATAATTTTTTTTCATTGCCATAATAACTAAAGACCATGTGCACAAGTTGGTACCTGTGTCATGTCTAAAATCCTACTTAATCTCTAGTTATCCCAAACATACACTCACCATCTGGCCAGTTGCACTAAGGAGACAAAGCAGTGAGGCTATTCTTTGACATTCTGTAGTCAAAATGTCCAGCTGAGTCACTAAAAATTTCCATCTCAAGTTGATTATATGGGACCAGTGAGATAGCTCAGCAGACTAAGTGCCTGCATAGGTAAGCACAGGGACCAGGGTCTGATCCTTGGCACTGTCAGCCACACAGGCCCTGCCTGTGGGCACACTGAGCTAGCCACTGAGCCCAGGTGTGGTGGTGCATACCTGTAACTCCAGCACTGGGGAGATTGAAAGCAGGAAGATCACTACACGTCCAAGCCGCTTAATGAGACCCTGTACCAAATACATAAAAAAGAGTAGATTATATAACTGTTTATTTATTTGTCCACTGTAAAACAAATATTCACCTACTATGTTCTAATTGTGATGTTAAAATTTTCTTTATTCTTTCCTCTGTAACTTATGTTAAATAATTCTTCTGGGCTATAGATACTATACTTTTTTTTGCATTTATTTCCTAGCGCAATAAAGGCATTCTGGGGCTAGTAAATCTCTTTTTTTCCTCAGGAGAAGAAGATTTTTCTAAATTGACAATACCTTTCTGTCTATGGGGGTTTCCTCTCATTTCTTCAGTTATATTCATCTCTATGACCCACTTTTCCAGCTTCTCTGTAAAAGGAGAATTCACCCTCTGCAGGTCACCCTATTAATTACTATTACAAGCAACTGATTTATGGGCACAAAGCCCTTTGCGGGTGTTGGAGAATGGTGCTCCACAATGGGAAATGGAAACAGACTAATCAATAACCGTCCTCAGCCTCCTGCTTTGAGCCTGTCCTTGAAGGTGAGCAGGGGATCTCCTTCCAGCATGCCTAATGAGCAATCCTTTCGCCAGCAGGAAGCCCTGTGGGAGGAGGAGTAAATATTGCCTTTAGACGTGGCACAAGGACCAAACACACTGCGAGGACTGGAAGACTGTGATCACCAAGGACTTACTGGCAAAGGACAGGAAGTCTAACAGCAGGACAGTATCAGCAGCCCCAGGGTGAGAAAGTTCAGAGGCCAGACTCAAGCTGTAGCTGCCACAGTGGCGAGATGGCTTCTAATTTTAGAAATATTAAATAACTGATAACGACACACTCTTGTTAAAAAACCATGGGGGGTGCTGTTAGAAAGAACAAACCATCTCCCAGACATAGGTGCTACGCAAAACATAGGCTCACAATCGTAATGTGGACCCTTATGCAACATGATCCTCTGTGTTTATACAAAATGTGGCAAGGAAGGCTCTTGTGTGTTCTAGAGAACATTCATTTATAGCGCATAGTGGAGAAGGTTTTAGCATTCTTAAAGGGGAGAGAAGACATAGCCCTAGGAACTCAAACAGAAGTAGGATGGAATTCCCATTCTCAGAGGTGGTAAAGTTTAGTGTTCAGTGCAATGGAGACTACAAGGCTTCCTAATTTTAATACAAGAGATTATACTGCAGTGCACAAGATCTGACTGGGAGGAAGCAGCCACGTGCACTTCCTGGAAGGGTCTGAAGTTGTCACATTTGCAGCTGGCATCCTAGAAACAAGAATCTGCAGTGTAACACCTACATGAAACCTGCAGGACCATTGTGGGAGGACAGAGAATGGAAGATGCTGCAGCCCTGGAAGGCGGGCAGAGTCCCAGACAGCTCCACATCCCTCCCAGTGCCTCAGATGTGCACCTCTAAGGCTTGGCTACCTCAAGGATCATTAAATGCTTTTAGCAAAGCTGTCTCCAAGGAGCAACCGGCTTTGAAAGCCAAATTGAAAAAGGTCCATCTGATCATGTAATCAGAGAGAAAATAGGATCTGTGCCATGATAACACATTAGAGGCATTTGGAGATGAAAGAAAGGAAGGGGTGGCCTAATAATTAGCAGGAGCCTGAGAGTGCAGAGACAAGACTCCTCTAGAGGCGAGCCTGGAATTCACTTCTCAGATACCACCGGGCCCTCCTCCCTCCATGCCTCTGAACCCAGGCAGAATGTGCTGAGCATACCTCCTGGCTAAGCCTCACCTGAACGCCTTCAAGTTTCATTGCTTCCAACCGCATTGCTCAGAACATTCTCAGCTGGAGGTAGTTTTGCCCCCATTTGGCAATGTCTGGAGGTATTTTTGATTGTCCCACCTGTGAAGGAATTTTTCTATCAGCATGCAATGGATAGAGACAGGAGAAACTCAAATATCCTATAATTCAAGACACCCAGCCCCTCCCAACAAAGAATTATTCAACCCAAGTATCAATTGAGATCAAGAATAATGAATGTGTTCTGACCTTTCATCTTTATAAGGTTCTTTTATTTATTATGCCCTGACGGAAAACAACACTTTCCCCAATTAAAATAAAAGGAATTGGTTAATCTTATCATCGCGACAGTAATGAAAAGTCCCAGCAGTTTGGTGGATGTTCCCACAGTGTTTGCTCATTCCCAGCTACAGTTGAGCAGACAGCTTGAAGAGGGCAGCGAAGCTTCGGCAACACTGTCGGAGCACAGTGTTAGAGATTTCATTTCGCTCCTGCACCAGAGCCCTTGCCTGACGCAGCCTGCGTCTGAAATGGCCTTTGGAAAGGTAAAAGTGGGACCGGGGAGATGGCTCAGTGGAATAAGCGCTTCCCTGGCAAGCGCAAGGGCCGGTTCCGCTACTTGCCAGGAGCAAGTGAGACCACACAGCTGCCCCAGAAAGTCATTCAAAACGATAAATTGTATTATGTGACTCTCGAAATCTTCAGGGACCTCCCACTGGACATGGGGCGGGAAGGTGCACAGTTCTCTGGCTTCTACCAGCTTGGCACTGATAGCAGTTTCTAGATCTAACCAGCTCCCATCTTCATCTGATTTAGGCACTAAATGCCTAATCTTCCCATGGTGCAATGTCCTACACCCCCATATCTGTCCTTATGTTAAACTCGAGCTCTTTCCTTTACTTATAACACCCTCACTCTGCTTTCCTTCTAACTCCCAGCTGCCCACTTACAGCAACGACAAAAGTTAACCACTCTAAAAACCATATTCCTGCCAGGCATCCGCCGCCACTCAGCACCACAGTGAACCTACTGCCCCCACCCCCCTGTACTCTCTCCCAGAAGAACTCGGCCGGTCCCCACCAGCATACTAGCCCTTCTGAATTCTGATGACTCATGCACTTTGAAACAAAGGCAGTTTGCTGCCCACCTCTGCGCATACACCAACACTTCCACTTCCTTCCAGTTCTGTGCAGGGCTTGGGACCCTAACAAGTAACTGTTTGGGAAAGGATTTTTTTAAGTACGTAAAAGGGAGAAAAGGATGATGGTGAGAGGGACAAGAAAAGAAAGAAAAAGATGAAAGGAAAGAATTTTGAAGGGAGGAGGTAGGAAGCAGCAAAAGAAAGGGCTGGCAGGAGAACACAGTGGACAGGGAGTGGGGAAACCGAGAAAGTGGGAAGGGAGAACAAGCGAGAGTGGGACACAGTGAGGGAAGAGGAAGAGCCTGCGATTGCCCCTTGCTCATAAAGAACTTTCCTGGCTTGCTCAGACTTAAGTGAAATCCTACATTAAGTCTCTTCAAGAACCATAGGAAGCCAGGTATCCTGGTGAAGACCCATAATCCCAGTGCTTGAAAGGCTGACGCTGAAGGATGGTGTGTTCAAGGCCATCCTGGGTTACACACTGAATTCAAAACCAGGCTGGATTGCATAGCAAGACCCTGTCTCAAAAGACAAATGACAGAAAAGAAACACACGACTCTCTTCCGTACCCTTTGTCACATGTGTCATTTTAGATGTATCTGTTAGATTATTTAGTACAGGTTGACAATTCCTAGTCCAAAACTTCCAAAATCAAGGTCCAAAAATCCAAAACATTTTGAGAGCCAACATGATGCCACAAGTAGAAAATTCTACACCATGAAACTGTATTTTATGCACAAAATATTAACAATACTGTATAACATTGGTTTTAGACTATCGTATTAGGCATATATGAAACATGAACGAATTGTATCTTTAGTCTTACAGCCTATCCCCAAGATATCTCATTATGTATTTGTAAATATTCAAATATTCAATGAAAGATAGAAATCTGAAATACTCTTTGGCCCAAGCACTTCAAATAGGAAATGTTCAACCTGTATCATGTTGTAAGCTCCATGCAGTCAGTTGCTGTGTTTTCACTCACTGTGTAGCTTCAGTTCATAGTGTGTCTTCCAAAACTATTGAATAAAAAAATAAGCAGATCAGTAGAACAGTGGCAGCGGCTAGATCCACACCAAAATGTCAGGTGCTCTGATTTTTTTAGAAATCAGTCCAGGGGCTTTGATTTAGTCTTTTCACTCTCACCTGAATTTGTTCTGTTTCTGGGTAGAACTACTCCAAAGCAGTCAAGACAGTGGCATATACATTCTCGCTTTAAAAGTCAATCCCAGGAGCAATTTATTACAGGGAAATTTCCTGGACTCCAAGAAGCACCTTGAAGTCAGGAGATGATTAATTTGATATAACTGAAGAGCTGCAAACATCTGCTCCCCGTTGACATCTGCCTCTCATTAAGTTCCAGCCCTCTGTCTCCCCCTGCACTGGGGGGCTGGCTTGTGTGTTGATCTGGTAAGTCTAATTATGTGCTAGGCCTGGTGCTCAAGGCCCTTGTGCCAGCCACCTGGTGGGGGCTCAGCAAAAACTTGCTCTGTTTCATCATACTCCACATTCACCCTGAGCACTTTGGAAGTTCTCTGTCACTTCTAAACGATAGAAATAAAAAATAGCACTGAGGTTGGCAAGCTCATTGTCATCTTGTAGTTCTGGCTAAGGCTGAATATCTATAAAATTAAGCCTTTGGTTGAGACACAAAAACAAATAAACCTCATGAAAAAAGTCCAAATTCAGTTATTTGACACTGTTTTACAGCCTTTAATTCATGATCTTCTTCCGTACCAGTTCTGCTACCAATGAACTATCCTACTCAGTAACATAACAGTCCTGTCTTATACTTTTCTAACCTTGACTTCCAGGCCTTGTACTGTTGGAATTACTTGACCTCCACCACAGTACTTTCCCTCAAGCCTCCTTGTTTTCACTCTGAACACATGGCTCATCACTACTGATTTCTGCTTGAGCCTTTTCTACTCTCGTGCCTCATCTACTGTGACTCATGCAGAGCCCAGGCGCCAGACAGCACCACCTTGATTCCCTTTTGGATCAAATGAATATCAACTCAGACCCAAATTCAGTCAGGTCTCAGTGGTCAGGGGGCTCTGGTTCTGGGATCCCCACAGACACCAAAATCTATAGATGTTCAAATTCCTTACATAAAATTATATAACATTTGCATACAACCCAAACATGCTTTTTAAGATTTTTTTTTTTTTTTTTTTTTT
>NDGM010007282.1:0-10864 GCA_002564305.1 Octomys mimax | reverse complement strand
ATATATATATATATATATATATATACACATGTATATACGTGTATGTACATATAGTGTAATCTACTAGTGGAAAATATATATATTATAACCTACATGAATATTAGGTCAAGCCAACCAAATTTGGAAAACAGTAAGATCACTGTTTCTATATCAATCATCTAATAAGATGTCTAATAACCTATAAAAATATTTATAAATACTAAATTTATCATGTTCAAATAAATCTTACAAGTAAATGATGATAGCTAATCAAAATTTTAAAAAGGTGTGGAAATTTAAACTTCATTTTATAAATAAATACCTACACAAGTGGTATTTTTCTGGTTTTTCTCTTATGATAGCATAAAGGAGAACGCAGCAGTTGTTAGTCATGAGTTCAGAAGGTATTAATGTTGGGACGACATACACAATGAAAGTTAATTTACTGTAGACACACATGAGAACTAATTTGTAACAAATGTATTTCAGAAATGGTCAGCACTGGAGTCTGATTATTTACCCTTAATGACCTGATTCGGTCTTCTTACAATTCCAGTGGACACAACGTTAGCCAACTCACTCCAGACAAACACTGCACGTCAGGCAAACATTCAGTTCTGGAATTACCACAGCTCCTGGCCAAGCACAGTGAAACTCACCTGCCGTAGGGTCTTTTGCTAAGGAGTTGTCCAAGGCACTTGTTATTGCTTGGAAAAGATTCATTTTCTGAGTTTGGCCTGCAGAAAACAAAAGATGTATCATTTCATACCTTGTAAAATATGTAAAGATAATCATTTTCTGAATGGTTGATCATAAATGAATTTAAAAACCGTGTCCGAAATCAAGGCAAAGCCAGAATGCAAACACATCATGTGATTTTATTGGATTTATAAGGATGCCGAGACTGTGGCAGACAAAAAATCAACTCAGACTCCAGAAACTCATTAATGAGGCAAAATTTACACATATTAAACAATATATAAACAAGTTTAAAACAAGGAAGAAAATATAATTAAGGGACTAAATGTGTGTAGACAATAGCAGCTATGGAAAGTTAAAAAAGATCACATGAGAGGCAGGGTGACAACAGTGAGAGAAAGCATGTGTTTAACATGCCACTGACAGCAGTCATGTCCCATAAAATAACAGCTTAGTACCCGGAACGGCTAGCTGGAGAACATCACAACATCATGCCCGAACATGTCAGTCTCATGCCTTCTTGCCTTCTTGCTTAAGAAGAATCTCTGTGAGCCAACACCTGTCTCCTTCCACAGACTTTCAGAGCAATAAATGGAGCAACGCACGCTTAGACAACACCTGACACTGTGCATGCTGAATGGATGTCATCTCCTCACTGTTAGAATCTGAACTTTGCCCCTGTCCCCCGCACACACACCTAGCACTATTCAGCATAGTGCCAAGAGGTCTTATCTGGTAAAATCCCAAGGGCTACAGTTCTGAAAAGTGAGGATTTTATAGCTCTGACAGAAGCCTAGCTGCTTCCCCAGGTCCACAGGTTCATCCCACAACCTGAAGTCAGCTCCTCTCTAAAACCATTGCGCAGAGCACACACAGGCGCCCACCTGAATCTTCAACCTAGAGCCCCACTCTCAGCTTAGGGCTTGATCTGCCCAGTGGTGATAGACCTCACCTGCTGCTTACACTGGCCATCATCCTATCTAATGTCCCTGCTCTTCAGTATCCAGTGTGTCCCAAAAGTCAAGGTCTCTTTTGCAGTGTCCATTATTGCAGTCACAGCTGTGGCCTTCAACCCTCTTACAATAGGACACTGGTCACTTCTCTTCTTTCTAGACACCCAACTTCTTCCCTAGCCCAGCCTGGCTTCACCTGTCTCAACTACAACACCATAATCTCATACCTAACCACATCAGACTCACTCCTTCTTCATAGTATCTCACCACTTAAGAAGAAGCTCTGCAAGCTGACACCTGTCTTCCTGCATCTTTGGCCCTTTCCTTATCCCACTGCACACTGGCACTCTGACCATCTATCTGCTTGCTTGGCCACACGTATCTCTCCAATCCCTTCAATGCTGCTGAATGCCCAGGTTCCAGGTCTTGGCACTCCCCTATCAGAAATGCCATATTGCCATCTGTGTCCAGAATAATATCCTGTTAATATTATTCTGTATAACGCCAATAACAGGAATTTATTCAAGAATATATTGCTGCATCATCCACATTAAAGGATATACAGCCTTCCCTTATGTCTGTGATTATAAATTATTTGTCTTAAGACTAATGGATTATAGTCCACTTTAACTTCCTGAAATTCTTCTCTATATATACCCTTATACGTACTTATTTAGTGTCCCACATCAGACAGTAATAGCTTAAGTCAAATTTTTTTTCTTAATCACAAGGACATTGTTACCTTCTCATGTTTCAGGCATTTCACAGAGTACCAGTGTTGCTTGTCTATTAGCACAGGGGCCCTCAACCATGGCATAGCATAGTCTATGACCTTCTAGGAACCAGGATATAGAGCAGAGGGCGAACAACACAGAAGGGTGAAGCCTCGCTCGTGTTTACAGCCACTTCCTGTCACTCCTGTCACCCTCTGAGCTCTACCTCCTTTTAAATCAGCACGGGCATGAAATTCTCACAGGGCTGTGAAGCTTGTCATGAACTACACACATGAGGAATCTAGGATGCACATTTTAGGAGAAGCTAATGCCCGATTAGCTTAGGTGGAGCTGAGGAGGTGATGCAAGTGCTGGCGAATGGCTGTGAATACAGATTAACATTAGCAGAGAGTTCTGACTGCTTGGAGACCAGGATAAGTCAACTGCTTGCTGACTCATCTTAAAACCCTGTCAGTGAGTGGTAGGCCACAAGGACCATGCAACTGCCTGCACACCAAAATGTGACGAAGGAGGAGACACCAAAATATGACTAAGGAGGAGACTGAACGTAAGCAACACACTTCAGGGGTCATTCCCTCCCATCACTCCCATCTCCTTGGAAGAAAACAAATTCAGGGCTCCACTGAGTCTACATTATGATAACTTAGCTAATTATCTTACTATGTATTACAATGTGGTAACAATAGGAATAAAGTACACAATAAATGTAATGTGTTTCAATCATCCCCAAGTCACTCCCCACCTCTGGTCCACAAAAAAACTGCCTTCTGTGAAACCAGTCCTAAAAGGTTGTCATGAACTACACACATGAGGAATCTAGGACGCACATTTCAGGAGAAGCTAATGCCCGATTAGCATATGTGGAGCTGAGGAGGTGATACAAGTGCTGGGAATGGCTGTGAAGACAGATTAACTAAATACAGATTAACTTTTAAGCCTAAAAGGTTGGAGACTGCAGTGATTAGATTTTCATAGTTAAGAACCTAGAAGCCAGGGCCAGGGAGATGGCTCAGTAGAATAAGCACTTGCCTGGCAAGCGCAAGGATCTGAGTTCAATCCCCGGTTCTGCAAAAAAAAAAAAAAAAGAACCTAGGAGCAATTCAAATGCCTTAATGTCTAAGCTGGTATTAAGTTTAAGTTCACTGACCATTCAAGTTAACACTAAATTAAAGCGCCCCCCACTCCCCTGTGCTGGGGCTTGAGACTCACTCACACTGGCCAAGTGCTTACCACTGAGGCATACTCTCCATTAGGGCATGAGGGGCTTCCATCCACGTGAACACAAAAACTATACTCTCACTGCTGAATAGATGAAAAAATTAGATTTTCAGAATAACTGTAGTTCTACTTACAGCTTTAACAGATTATAAATGACAATTTTTCATACTGCTATGATCTATTTTCAATTCTTTATAAAGCTGCAGCAAACCTCACGGAAGGGATGGGAAGAAATTATCCTATTCACAGGTAAGATATTTGAACTTTTTTGAGAATTATTTATTCTCCCATAGGTTATAAAAGGGTCACCTATAGAATATGCCCTTGTTCTCTCAAAGGAAAAAAAGCCTACTTGTATGTTGTGCTAAGATATACGATTGATAAGCTCTGTGTGTGTGTGTGTGTGTGTGTGTGTGTGTGTGTGTGTGTGTTTTACAGGGAACTGAACCTAGGGCATTTGCACAAAGCTACATCCCTAGTCAATTTTATGTTTTATTTTGAAACAGAGTCTTGCTCTGTCACTAAGTCGCCCAGGCTAGGCCCAAACGTGGGATTCTTTTGCCTCAGACTCCCGGAGTGCTGGGATCTCAGGTGTGCTCCACTGTGCTGGCTAGCAAGTCCTTTCAAAGAAAAAAAAAAGTGCATGGTAAGTCTCAGTACCACATCGACAACTGTTCTTTTTAACACAGAAGTTCAGACAAAACGAATGCAGCAGCACAACTTCTCCTGAGCCAAGAATATAAGCTAATGGTTGTTCATTGGTAAAAATGGGATTCACAATACATCATAAATAACCATTTCATCCTCATTGCTGTTAAAAAATGTGGCATGTAGTCAGAATATTAGGGTCCCACAGAACCCAAACTCCAAGTAGGTAAAGATCCTGCATGGATTCTGATCAGAGCTATGTTTGCAGCACTTTCATGGTGACCATTAAATATTTGCTGAATGACTGAACAAAACTACAAATAACTCCAGTAAGTGTTTTAAAGTAAAATTGCTAGGGGCTGAGGAGATGGCTCAGTGGAATAAGTGCTTCCCTGGCAAGCACAAGGCCCTGAGTTCAATCTCCATTTCTGCCAAAAAAAAAAAAGTAGATAAATAAAAAATAATAAAATAAAATAAAATTGCTAATTAGCCACCTAAAGAGAAAGGAATTATTAGGTAAAATGATGTCACAAGTCAAAGACAGCAAACTTCTGACTACACAGGCCTTTAGCTACTATTCTAGTGCAAAAGGCAAGGGATAAAGAGGGCTTCCACAGAGCTGGGGCCTCTGGGCTGGAAGGGGCAAAAAAGTGGCATATCAAGCCAGCAGTGGGCAGTCTGAGCGTGGATGTACTTGTAGCCTAGACTCAAACAAATCACAATGAAGAGTGTAAACACAGAGGCTCAGAACTAGTCCAGTGGGAAAATACTTGTCTAGCACAGATGAGGCCCTAGTTTTATTCCCAGCATGAAAACCGAACAACAGGATGGACATGAAGGCTCTCTGACACGCGCTGCCTCTTCAGATGCCAGTGTACTGCAAGTCTATGAAAAGTCAGAAGCAGATAGCATTTGAGGGAGAAGCGGCCACCTAAATGCCAAAGTCGGGGAATCTAAGCTTCAAAGCTGGAGAGAGCTGCTGCAGTCCCCAGGCTAGCCCCTCTCAGCACCAGATTACCTCTGCCAGGGCCCAGCGCACTGCCATCACAAGTGCTTTTCAGTCCTATCTCTATCCCGGTGATGCCCCAGGGGTTACATCAGACACAGAGCCTCCCCTGAGCCCCTGACCTCTACATCCCCAAATTCCTGATTTTCTCCTTGAGTGCTGTGGGCTTTACGAACTCATTGAACACAAGATGGAACTCCTGCTGTCTGCTTCCCAGCCCGTCTTTTCCATCTTCCCACAGTACTGCTCTCAACCAGATGCCCCAAACTAGAAGAAAGGAAGGCCCCCTTTTCTTCATCATTCAAACTAGACCCTCAAACCCTACTTCCAAATAAATCCTCAAATACAGCATAAATCCCAGCGCTGCAATATCCTGCATCTCACTGCGTCTACCTATTCCAGGAAATCACCTCCTCACCCTCTCTTCCACCCCAAAGACCTGCTGTCAGGAGAGTCCTAAAAGGCAACCACCTCAAGTCACTCCCTTGGTCAAAACACTCCAAAGAGCTCTGGATGCCCTGGAAGTAAGCTCCTCTCCGTGTCCCCATCATGCCCACAGACTCTGCTTGGTCCCATGCCTGCCCACTTCAAAAGTCCCATTTTGCACCACTGTCCCCAAAGTTCACCACTGAAGCCTCTTACGTTCCACCAGCCAAGTTCCTTGCTGGCTCAGGACCTGCATACTCCTCAGGACCCCTTCACACTCCTTTGGACTCTATTTCAGGACCTTGGATAAAAGCTCTGTCCTCTTAGTAGCCTTGCAGGTCTCTACTGCTTTTCCAGCAGCAGAGCATTCCCTTCAGGTCATTTA
Source organism: Octomys mimax (assembly GCA_002564305.1). NCBI lineage: Eukaryota > Metazoa > Chordata > Mammalia > Rodentia > Octodontidae > Octomys > Octomys mimax. The sequence goes on along the minus strand of NDGM010007282.1, from coordinate 4,816 downwards.
CTACAATTGGGATTAATTATGTATTTCCTCCCTGACAGAGAAACCACCATTGGGTGAAAGAACAGACAAACTCCCTGAGCCTGAGCCCAGGACCTACCGCTCACTGAAAATAATAAGCCCTTCTCTAACCCTTGGCTTTCCCAAACACAATAATGGATGATTCAAGCCAAGATGGCTCTGCCAAAGAGTCTCCAAGAGTAAACTAGATCAGAGGATAAAACAGTTGCGGACCATGTGGGCCCTGACACTCATTAAGATCATGATTTGAGGTTTCTTCAGAAGCTGTCAGGGACTGCAAAGCTGCTTTTTTGAAGACACCAACTTTTCACTCGGAAACAGGAACAAATGTGGCATCCCCGACTTCACTCTGTATGTGCCCCCTTTATTACCTTAAAATTCTGAGACACCAGGTGGTCATGGCATATGCCTACGATTCTCAGGAAGGACATGAAAGGACAGATGTGTCAATCTGAGGCCTGCCTGGGAGTTCAAGGATTAGCTGAAGCTACAGAGTGAGAGCCTGTCTCAAAACAAACAAACAACAATAAAATAACTGCTTTGGGTGAGATTCCTACTGTTTTTCCCACAGCCATATTCATTATTAAAAGGTTATCTTAAATGATATCTTGAATATCTTAAAGGACAAAAACTGATAATACAAGGTTTATTAGCCCTAAATTCACCTACCCTATTTCATCCCCCTTCAAGACTGAGGCCACTATATTGTTGAGCTTTGGAGGGACAGTCATGGCCAGCTTTCGTCACTGCCAGATGTCCTAGAACAGTGTCTAGACCTACAATCCTCATGTGCATTCAGGAAAGCCTCCACAGACCACTGCAGGATGGGGCTGCCCACCCCAAGCAAGAGAGTCATCCGCTGTAAGCTAACTGCTGCCTCAAACAATAGGGATTTTCTGCAACTACCTCACAGAACCAGAACTGAGGCAGTGAAGCAGAAACAACTTGAAAAGGAAAGGTGGGGATCAAGTTCCTCGATGACCAGTCAAAGCTTGTCCCTTTCCTGAGGTGACAAGCCAGGCTGACCTTCCCTGTCGGTGCCTGGCCCCTTCAGCTCTTCCCCAATTTCTCCACCTTTCCAATAAGAGTTCTGTTTGCCTATCCGCTCATACTTCTCGGTCTGGTCTTTAAATTCCACCATCCACAGATCAGAGGACCCCCGTATCCATTACCATTTGCCATGTTTTGTTCATCTTCCCATTGGCTTTCAATTTCCACTAGGAAAATGCTGTGACCATATCCTGACATCCAGGTGCAATGAACAAACATACACACACGCCCAACGCTTGAGCCCCGGCACTTAGAGAGGCCAGGATGTGCTGTTGGGGGGCAACACAGCATAGTGACAGGAGATGCATGCCAGTGCAAGCCGGCACTGGCTGGAATCTGTTACAGCATTTTCCCTGTGTGCCTTTGAGCAAGTTATCTTGTTTCTTCCCTCCAAAGTCCTCTTCCACAAACCCGACAATGGCATCCAATGTGTAGGCCTGTGTGAGAATTCTGTGAGAAGTTGGTCAGAAGCTCCGTATTTACAAAGATCTTTCCTGTGAGGGTGACATTCCCTTCCCCTTCCTTAGTGAACTGGTTCTACTACCTCAGGTGCCCAGCACCAGTCAGTACCTGGATTATCCCCTGGGATCTTCACAGTCACCCTCTAAGGCAGTACGGAGGAGCAAAATAAATGTTGAGCAGATGAATAAACTTGGCTAATGTCACAATACAAAGCTGTCAAGCGGGGCCTCAAATTCAGGCATGAACTGTAGCTCAAGAACCACAGCTCTTACCAGCCAAGCTGTACTGGGCCTCCAGTGACAAAGTCCCTCAAAATAAGAGGCAAGAGATGGGCTGAACAGCAAAGGTATGGATCAGGTCCCCTGATGATCCACACATACGCAGAGGAAGCTCGAAGGTGGGTAAATTACAATGCAAGAGAAGGGTGCAGTATTTGCTCAAATGAGCTATAAAAGAAGCCATGTGCCGCTGGGGAGATAGCTCGGTGGTCTAAGCACCTGCCGGGGATGTGCAAGGACCCAGGTTTGATCCCCAGTACCACATGCCATGCAGGCCCCATGCCATGCTGGCCTCCAAAAACCCAACGTGGTTGTGCATGCCTGTACTCCTAGCACTGGGGAGGCTGAGACAGGAGGATCACTGAATCCAAGTTGTGTAGTGAGACCCTATACCAAATAAAAAAATAAATAAGAGAAGGAGAAGGCCATGTGCCAGGTAACATCAGATTTGAGACAGCATTAAGAAGAAAAACGTACTAAGTAAAAAAAACAAAACATCCATGAATAAAGAGACGACAACAGGAAAGGGGTGAGGAGCAAACACTTTAGAACCAGAACGAGCCAGGTTCCTAAAACTGAAGCACAGCAATAGCTCTTGTGAGCAGAGTAATCTGGGAGATTTAAACATTTTTGAAAATAGAAGTTTAATCTTTTTGCATCTCAGTCTCTTCATTTGTAAAGTGTGGATCATAGCAGGATGCCTACCACAGCACCATAAGGACGGGCACACAAACGGACAATTCAAAATACAACAGGACAGAGACAAAACAATCTGCTCTCAAGAGCTCACAACGGCATCATGAAGTTGTGTTGGTGCCAGACAGCACTTGGACCAGCGAGCCCACAGAGCGGAGCTCCACCAACACCCCAAATCCTCCCGTCCCCACTTAGGTAATCCTCTCTGCATTCCCCACAGCCGGGATGATCCCAAACCCACGACAATCAGATTCTACCTACTGAACTGCGGTGTCTCTACTCTACGGCATATCACTTATCTTTCAATTCTGCAGAAGGCTACAGAACCAAGATAGCCCAAAGGAAAAATGTTCTGGGCTAACTATATTTCTACTCAAACTAAAGTTACACAAACACATGAAGTTGGAAAGATGCACTCCACAATGTTAGCAGTACTTAGTGTATTGAGTGAAATCCCACTTTTTTTTTTACTTTTCTATGATGCCAATTATCTGAAACGTTTGTACTGCTTTTACAGAACCATATAAGCGCGGTATCACTACGATTTTGGCAACTTCACCATTGCAGAACAGGTGACTATCTGCACTCTATTGCTCCAGCATCGGATCACCGGAAAGATGGAATTCAGCGTTCTTCGTTGGAAGAACTGCTGTTCGCCTTTAGGCGTCCACTCTGTCACAAAACTGGACTGTCCTCGCAGTCATCTGTTTCTACAACGCACTGGCACCATCTTTAGGATGGCAAGTTGGAAGGTGGCTAACTAGACTCCAGACCTGTAGCAACCTCTAACTTCTTCCTCCAGGTGAAACTTGAAACACTCTCTCGAGACCTCAGTTATCCTAACTGCAAAAAGGGACTGAAACACGTTACCTCCCTTTTAAGCCTGTCCCGACCGTGAACTGAGGCAACGAATGTAGGCTATTCAATAAATGTTCACTCTTCGTTTTTCAAAAGATGTATTTCCAAAACTGGCAGCCCTAGCAAGCGGGAAGTTCCTAGCCAAGGAAATGGGAATGTTTTCATACCGTCTCCTGATATTCTGAAGGTAGACTCCAGAGCTGCAGGAACTTATAATCCTAGCAGAAGTGGTGAGAGGCAGGGCAGGCCACCCCACCGGAGATCGCCACCTGCCCTCTCGTGGCCTCCCCTCTCAGCACCTACGCGGCTCGTTCCCCGCTAAGGGACGACACTGCGGGCACAAGCTGGGCTCCCGGCTCCGAGCCCCACTCGCGGAGCCCCAGCTCTGCGCTAGGCTCACACGGGACACCTGGGGTTTTTCCCATTTCTAGGAAGAACGCGTTCTGTGGCCTCGGGCAAACAATCCTGTTACTTGGTCCCTCCGCTTTTTCCCACCTATCGAAAGACAAGAGAACACTGAACTTCTGAATGTCACCCCTAAAGTCTCTGGCCTGGGCCTGCGCAAGCCAGCAGCACCCCGGAGCTGGGTGAGACTGCAGGGAGCGCGGGCGTCCCCGGGGACACCTCCGCCCCAGACCCCGCAGAGGGCGGCGCCCGGCGCACCCCTGGGCTGGAGGCTGCACCTCCAGGGCAGCGTACCCTGGGGATGCGGAGCCGAGCCGGCCGGGCACGGAGGGACGCAGCGGGACCGGGACGACGCCGCCAGCCCCCGCTCACCGTGCTCCAGGGACTCCGGGTCCGGCTGGAAAGTGAAGTGGGCCACGTGCCGCATCGGAGCCGCGGCCCTGCCCGCGGCGGCGGGCTGCAGGAAGCGCTGCGCCAGCCCCGCCCCGCGCCGCCGCCGCCAGGGTCCCTCGGCTCGCGCCGCCGGGAGTCGCAGCAGCCGGGCCGCCGTCGCTACCGCGGCCGCCATCCCCGCGCGCTGTCCCGAGAGCTCGGAGCTCTGCCCACGTCGCCCCGAAGGGGGCGGAGCCCTCACACGGTCTCCGCATTGGCTTGAGCAGAGGGGCGGTCCCGTTCGATAGACCAATCAGGCACTAGAATTCGGGGGCGGGGCGGGGCGCCAAGCAGGAGACAGACCCGCGCAGGCTTGCAGTGCGCATGCGGAAGAGGCGTGGGCACCTGGGTGACAGATGCCTGCGAAGTTGTCCCTTAGGTGGGGGCCTCCCGAAATCAGCTGTGGGGACCTGGGAGGAGGTCACGGGAGTGTAGCGTTCCGCGGTGTGCCTGGGCCTGTCGTCCTTTAGAATCACTGACAATGCCTTTTCTCCAGGCCTTTTCTTTTTCCAACATTGTCTCCTTTTTTAAATCCTATGAGGGATGAACAGTTACCAGCATTGGTTCTGAGTTTCAGAAAATTGCTCCAACCTTTGGTCATTGACCCCCCCCCCCCA
>NDGM010007017.1:0-13265 GCA_002564305.1 Octomys mimax | reverse complement strand
AAAAAAAAAAAAAAAAAAAAGTGTGTGTGTGTGTGTGTGTGTGGCACTTGGGACTGAGGCCAAGGCCTTCACACTGAGGTACATCCCTGTTATTTGGGATAGGTTTGAATTCGCCATCCTCATGCTTCAGCATCCCAGAGTGCTAGGCTTTTAGTCATGTGCCACCACACTCCATTTAAGAAACTCGTTTTTTTTTATTTATTTATTTGGTTTCTTTAGACAGCATCTTACTACATAGCCTACATTGGCCTTGAACTCATATAGCTCAGGCTGGTCTCAAACTCTTGGCAGTACTCCTGCCTTACCCCCCAGAGTACTGGGATTACAGGTGTGACATACCACGTGCAGCAGAAACTGGTTTTCAACGGCAGTGGTCATTTCTTTTACAGGATAAATATTGCACTATTTTTTTCATGTTTGTAAGCCCCAAACATGTACACTATAAAAATAATAAAAGCTCTAATCGGACTTCGTATTATTTGGTAGCCTAGCGTTCCTCTCACAACGAGAAAGAAAATAGGGAAGATGTACTTAGAAAATGCTAAGAAAAAAAAAAGCTTTAAAAAACCCTGAGGCAACTGATTTTGTGGCCTAACTCAGACCCGGATGAAAGAAAGATGAAGATTTCAAACTAAAAGCAAACATTCTAAATTCTAGGCCCCCTCCACCAACCCCCACCCGAGGAAAAGCAGGCTTCTTGCTGATCCAGGTGTTATGTCAACATATCTGCTTACAGAAATGAAAGCAATCATAACATTTTTAGTGATTAATTAGAATCAAATGTATAGAGAACCCTGAAGAATAAACCTGATGAAATGCTGTGTGACGTTGACTCGGGAGTGATAGGAAAAGGGAGGAATTAGTGTTGGCAATGAATTTGCGGCTTCTTAGATTCACTCTTGAGTGTGTTTTACCTTTGCCATAAATGAAAACATTTAAATTTCTTTACAATTGCATTTGACTTAATTATACCCTAACCCTGATACTGGTAAGCACGCATTTTGCCTGTTTTTCTGTCTGATACAAGGGACCAGGCTCCTCATTTCATAAAGACTTGTTTTTCTACAGGATGTTCACTATGTGCAGAATGTTAATAGCTGGTGGAATATGAATAGGCTCTGTGGCTCCTCTTGAAATATAGAAAAATGGCCCAGACATTAAAAAAGATAAAAGGGAAAAGGGCAGTAATGAATTTAGAGGAAAATGAACATTAATGGTACTAGCATTACTCATGTTCCACATAACAAATTATTGGAAATCTGTCAAGCACACCAAATTATCTACTCATCGGCTGCTGCAGGGCCCTCTGCAGCCATCCAAAACCAGCAAAAGCAAGACAATTTAAGCTAATTTTACTATTTATAACAATAGAACAAGCCATTAAGATAAATTAATGTCATTATCAAGTTTCTATGAAAATGACAAATACCACTATTTCGAGCAGCTTAGAGGCTGTTGACTATAATGAAATCCGCTGCTCAGGTACTAAAGAGAAACACTCCAAGTAATTATTTTCTAGTAGCCTGTTTGTTTCCTGGCCATTCATTTGCTTTCACCACAATTAGTTCTGTACACAATATGTTGGTAACTAAACAGTCAACACTACGCAGCATTAGGACTAATTGGGCCATTAGGATGCAGTTTCCAGCCTTTCCCTTCCTAAGAGAGCCAGGAGTAAACAGAACAGGCCACAATGGCAGCACCATGCTGCCGTGGATTGCCTTCATTTAAAGGAGATCCAAACAGGATAATAAAGTACACCAGTGAAAAGCTATGCCTGGAGAACCCTGGCATCAGCTGATGATCCCAGAGTAGGTCGTACTGGAGTGGGCCTGCTGGTTCTCTCAAGCTGCCACACTGGTGACACCAGCTGTAACAGCATCATGCCCAAGAATTTGTGGTTGCTTTGAACTTGGCCATTCTTCCACCACCTGGCTCTGAGATTTCTTAGTCATTCAAAGCCTTGCGAGGAAAGGCCACACCTCTTTCAGGGGGCTGTGCCACAGATGACCTCAAGTCACTATCTCAGTTCCAAATGGCTCAGAGGCCACAGAGGAGGTGGGCCTGGCATACAACAGACATTACGGGGAAAGCTTGATATGTGATCAATTACGAAGAGAAGATCAGTGTCAGGAACCCCTCGTTGCCTAAAATAAGTTACAGAATTACCGGAGGCAGCGTCTCACTAGAAAAGTGTCCACGCTCAGTTAACAAAGGGCTAGGACCCATTCGGACCCTCAAGATAGTGGAGACTGCTCAGAGCCACCTGCTGGTTAGGCTCACCCGTCTTTCCCCACTCCAACAGAGGCAAGAGGGTGGGTGTTAGGCTCTGTGTGTTCTCAAGATGGGTTCTCAGGAGATCTGTAGCATAGGCATGCATACTGGATCTCTAAAAATCTTTTTTTTTTTTTTTTTTTTTTTGGCGGAATTGGGGATTGAACTCAGGCCCTTGCGCTTCCCAGGGAAGTGCATATTCCACTGGGCCATCTCCCTCACCCCAGATCTCTAGAAACTTTAGAGAACATTGAGTTCAGAAGACCAGCACTACTAAGAAACGCCAAAAAAAGAAAAAAGAAAAACAACAAAAGAAAGAGGGCCCAGAGCAGAAGAGACATAGCAGTGGGAAGACAGTGTCATGCCAGACTTCGGAGTCATACTCACTTCCTAACATGAGGTCTTCCTGGACACCCACAGTATGCACTCAGCAGAAGGGACCTTGCAGACAAGCTCTTCTAGTCAAGGAGCAGACACCCAAAGGCCAGTCATGGATGTCTGGATTCCGCCTTAAATGGATCATCTAACAGGACATTCGTGTGTGCGCACATACAATCTTAGCTCTCTTCCTGTGGGATCTCTTGCCCTTTTGCATTCAACACTTACAGATGAGAGAGTCACGCAGAGACCTATTCAGAGACTGGGACTGAATTTGAGGGCTCCAAAGCCATGCCTTATAGAGCTGCAGTGTCCCTGAAACAAAGGTAAAGTGACCCTCATCGGTCCCTCAAATCTACACTGTTTCTGCAGCTTCCCCTTCCCTCTACATCACTGATCCCACCCCCACCCCCAAAGGGTCTGCTGTTAATCCCTCTGTGACCTCAGGCATAAGTCTCTCAAGGAAAGGTGAGCAGGATGTCTAATGTCCTTGTCTTCCACAGATCCTAGGACCAGACAGAATTCGATAAATACATGCTCTCTCAAAGAGCAGGTATGGGGGCTTTCTGAGCGCTTGGGAAGAGGTCGTGAGTCATGGAAGAGGGGACCAGGGGACTTCCTGAGAATGCTGCCACACCTTGGTGTTGACAGCTCAGGCAGAGCTATTTGTGAAGGGATCCCTCTGGGATTCTGAAGTCTGTCACTGTGCTGCTCACAGAGCCAGGGAGTTTCCAAATACATTTGTCTCAGTCAGGCTGGGATACTCAGAGGCTCAGGTTGCAGGGCTGCCAGCCTGTATCCCAGGAGTCTCCTGGGCTGACTTCATATCTCCTGGCCATGTGCCCACAGGGATGGGAATATCTAATTAGTAAAATTACTACTAATGATTTTTAAAGGCATGGTTTCTGGACAAAATATAGGGTGTGGTAATTATATCCACATCCAAACGATGATCATCATGATAAACCTTAACCCCAAAGAGTTCAAAGCACTCTAAATAATTAAGTTAATTATTCTCAGAGTTTCCCCAAAGGATGGGCCACTTTGTTACCTCTGCTTCCTGATGAGGAAGCTGAATGATCCAAAGGCAAAAGTCTGGGGGACAGACTGGAAGGTGCTGTGGGTCCCTCGGGCAGGCACATCTATTTTCATGTCCATCAGTGCTTAAAGGGCTGAGCTGGGCTACAGCAGCCTTGCTGGGTGTGGGGAGAAGACCTGCCACGTGTGAGCCCTCCTGCTGAGTGGACTGAAAGCTTCCTGCATCCCAGGTAAAGGGAAGCAGGCAAAAGCCCTGCAGGGCCTGACTTTCCACCCCCTCCGTTAGGCCAAGCTGCGGGCATGTGGTTAAGCACTGTGCTCCTTTTTCTGTCATAAGTTTTGCCACTGCCCTGTGAGATAGGGTTCCTTTTGTGAATAAACTGAGGCTTGCATGATCAATAACCATGTCTCAGACCACAGCATAGCTGGCAGAGGCAGGGGGTGGGATTGGAATTCCAGCCCCACTGTGCTCTGCTCCAAGGAGACATTTCCTTCCTGAGGCTTCTCTACCAGCAAGTGTGAGTTGGCAAAGTCCTACCATCTCCTGCCCTTTGCCCTTTGACCAGCTTTGTAGACCCGCTGAGCCTCAGTTTCCTCATCTATGAAACGGGGGTTGAGTGCTACTCCATCTGACCACTGCAAATGCTAAGGCAAATTAATTTCCATCCAAGAGCCAGCATGGAGCCTCTTTGACCTGGTCTGGTTGATTTCAAAGCTTCCAGTGCAGCACTCACCAATTACTGGCGGTAACAGCCTCATTCTGCAAAAATCACACTGGCTTTTACAGGTCTTTACAGGAAGGAAATAGGATAATGTACTGCTTTCTCATGTATGTCAGGAGCCCAATCTCTAATGGCCTCAAATTGCAGTTTTAAAACCCAAACCATGAACTTAAACTCTCCCACAGACATGCATAGGAAAGGCATCCTCAATTCTTATGTACCCAGCGAAAGTCAAGACAGAAAAACATCTGGTCCTACCTTCCTCTGAACAGCAGACTCAAAATCAGGGTTTTGGGGGGTGATTATGATCTCAGTATGAATTTGTCCTGCCTCAAGGTGGAAAATTTAGGAAATTTAGGAAAACTTTCTAACTTTGACACCAGCCTGTCTCCCCTTGGCATCATTTGCACTCTGCAGGTCTCCTCCAAACCTGAGCTGACTGCTTCCGGAAATGCAGAAGAGGGTGTAGGACGAGCCCCAGGACCACAGGCCCCACCACAGGGACTGCAGACCCCTAACATGATTACCTTCCTGCCCAAGTCAGTCTCAATTTCTGAATGATACTATTATTTCTACCACAGATGCCAGACCCTTTGTACTGTTCATGGTGGTGTTGTTCATCAAGGCATTTTCCTTGAATAAAGAGTTTCTAGCTGAGAACTCCTGCTATCCTAACAGCTAACATATTTTCTACAGGTTCAGTCCTGTGCATTGAAGACTAACAGCAGTCACATAAGATAGACGCTATGCCAAGTTCTGCAGCTGAGGAGACAGACTCTGATGTGATCAGTTACTTGCTGAAGGACATATCATTGCTAAGTAGAAGGGATAAGACTGCAGCCAGGGTATTCTGCCTTCAGAAATCATACTCTCAATCTCTCTGTTGTTCACAGCCTCCAGCCTAGCTGGACTCTGATCTTGCTCTCAGCCGTACTGACCTGACTGATCAGGAAACAAGATCTGCCATGTCACAGCACTGGTGTGTTGGCTAGACAAGGAAAGAAAGAAACTTGTCATCTAATAATTTATTGTGGAGATTATACTTTCCTTGTTCTCTATGAGTGAAAAGAAACCTTTCCTCTTCATAAGTTGATTATTTTGAGTGTTTTGTTATAATAACAGAAAACTGCTCTCTGCCACTAGACCATTGGCTCCATGGGGATAAGAACAAACGGCATCTACTTTTCTCATTAATTTATCTACAGCACAAGTGCCAGGGGCAAAGAAGGGGTCAGTTAAAGGATGTGGAATAAATGAATGAGTCACTACAGAGGTGAAAATCAATGACAGGGAATGTCCATGAAGTCACAGATTGGGTTTGTGTGCTAACCTGCTGTGTTTGAATGTCGCCCCGGTAGTGGATCAATAAATGATCTCACTCCACCCTGTGCTTATGTGGCCAGTGGACTTCGCTTCCTCATAGCATCGGAGAAGAGTGCGTTCCTCACTCGCGTGGGAGCCTCTGAGTACCAGCCCACTGAAACCAAGACAGGGATACTTGCTCCCAGAGCTTCATGTACTCATTTCTTCTTTAAATCTCAGTAAGAATTTTCTAAACATTTAAAAAGTTGTCTGACTCCTGTGCTACTCCTCTTGCCATTGATGTCATAAAATACCTGAGATCCTGAACTGACAAAAAAAAAAAAAAAAAGAACTTTATTTTGGCTGACAGTTGATTTCAACCCATGGTTATTGTTCCTGATATTTGTGGCCCTTTGATGAGGCAGCACATCATGGTACAAGCACAGGGATGAGAGAAATTGTTCATCTGATGACCAGAAAGTAAAGAAGAAAGAGAAGAGGAGAATAGAGTTGCAGTATCCCCTTCAGTGACCAGAAGGACTCCCATTGGGCCTCACCTCTTAAACACCATGGGCTGGGGATTGTCTTTTGGGGACGCCATTCAAGCTACAGGAACTTCCAATAACCAATTTTATGCTATGGAAATCAGGCCCATATTTGGCTTCTGAGCTTGTTTATAAAATGAGACATGGCCTGCCATTTGTCTGCCTTCCTAGGATCCACGTATTAGGAAAGCATCTTCAGCAGGCATGTAGACCACACTTGGGAGGTTGCCGCGTTGTCCTGATTTGGTGATGCTGGTTCTTTTGCTTGCTAGGTCTGTTTCACTTGTCTAAATTCAACAGCCTGTTTGCTGCAAAGTCTAGTGCCACAGTTTGGATGCTCCCAACCCTTTGATTCCCAGTTGAGAGATGTTGGGGCTTACTGGGAAGTACTTGAGTTGTGGCGTAGAGGTTTCATACATGGATTAGAGCCTTTGTCATGGGAGTTCTTGCTCTCTTGAGACAGGATAAATTGCAAGGGCAGATTATTACAAAGAGAAGTTGCCTCTTAGGTTCTGTCTCTTGTAGGTATCTTTTAGTCGTTCTGCTTTTCTGCCATGCTGAAGCAGCTGAGGCTTCCAGTGGAGGCATACAGAGCCTACAACTATGCTCTTTGACTTCCCACCCTCCAGAGCCACTGAGAAAAAATAAACTCCTTTCCTTTTATTAGTGAACCAATCCCCGGTGCTTTGCAACAGAATACAGGGGAAAGCAACTGGATTCAGCCAAATCTGAAGCAGTGGTGCCAGGGTGTTGGTGCCCAGATCCCAGAAGTGTGCCCCCAGGGTGGTGGGCAGGAGAGATGGCAGGCAGGCAACCTTTGGTCCTTCTCCTTGCTTTCCTCTGAAGTCTAGACTTTGTCCTGCTGAATCCATCCTGCTTTGAGGGATTTTCCCAACCCCACTAGGTTTTCTCATTTGAACTCTTGATAATCCCAAATCTGAATCCAGTTTTCTTTTTTAAGAAGTGAGTGATTTCAGACCCGGACAGATACTGCAGTTGTACTGAAGTTTTGTGCTGGATTCTGAATTTGCTTATCAGAATATAATGTATGATTAGCTTAGTTTCTAATCATTGTGGGTTAAGGAAGAAAAATGGTTTATCTCCACCCAAGAGCTGTCACCCAAGGACAAGCAGTGTGGGCTGTGTACTGACACTTGTGCAATTCCCCACCCTCATTCTGACTATCTGGGGATTTATGAAGCACACGGAGGTGGCTCCAGGGAGTGTCAGGACTCCCAGAGAGACTGAAGCTAAACACATACAAGAAAGCTTGTCCTTAATCTCTTTTCTCAAGCAACAGTAACAATCATAGAGTACTTTTCCATTTTGATTTTTAAAAATCAAGCCACAGGCCAATGCATTTCCATTTATTTTCCAATGAGTCCAGGTCTGACTGTTTTCAATAAAGTGAGATTTTATTGCTCAAATAATGGTTGTAGTATATTTTGACTTATTGTAATTTTTAAAGTTTATTGACCCAGATCATTTCAGTTTTATTGTAGTTATGATTTCCCAACAGATGTCCCACAAGCAAATGCTCCATGAATCCAAAGGACAGAGGTGATCTCAAAGACCTGAGAGGGAAGCCAGATCCCCATGAAGATGAGCCTGATCCAGAGAGGAATTCACTTGTTCTCTTAGCTTCCTGGCATCACTGGTGTGTTTAAATGCATGTAACCAACCACTAGCGAACTAGGCCTTAGAGAAATGGTGACTTTGAGGTGTCCTTTGCCGTGGTGGTTACAACAATACCACTGCTCATATGGGGACCGTGTTCTACCCCATTCTGGCTGCTCAGAGAGCTAGAAGATAAATGGCCTGCCTGGGACTAGAAACCAAGAGAAAAAGCCCAGAGATGCAGGAGTTGCCCCAGCCCTCCTGGAGCAAGGGATGTTCTCATTTCAGGACAATAGAGGCAACAAAAAGCCTTGGGACACTATGGAGGCAAAGACGGAGGTTAGAGATCTCAGGCAGTAGAGAGGTGAATAATACATTGGAAAGCTAACATAAGCATTATTTCTCTTCTAATCAGGATCATGAGGCATTTTACAAATTAACCACTTTCCTCCAACACTTATCATATTGAGTGGCTCTAGGTACAGCCATCAGGGCAGACACTGCCATCTGCATCTAGAAAATTGCCTATACATTTATTAAAGTGAAATTCACCCATTAATTAATGCTGTTCTCCCTGAAGACTCTCATTAGCACATTGAGCTAATTACTGAAACCACAGGCTCAGGAGTTGGCTTTTTTTTTTTTCCTCTGTTGCACTAAAATTTGTTCCAGCCTTACCTTTACAGCGTTTAAAAAGAGAAACTACAGAATCAAAATAACCTTTGGGAGCAGAAAGTGAATCAACTTTCAGACCACTTTTCATGCTGGTTGGAGTCTTCTCTATGGCAAGGGCAGCCCCCTGCTATTTCAGCATGAGCTGTTTCCAGGATGCGAGAGGCCGGAGCATCCACCCAGCACTGAGGTCTGCTGATAGCTCAGCCTCTGGGCTTGGATAGCTAGGAAAGAGATCTGGAGGGAGACACGGGCTTGTGTCAGTCTAGTGTATCCTGTCATATACCTTATTTTCTCTTCTCTCCAGCACCTATATGGCTCCCACGTATCCTTTTCATTCAGCAGAAAACAAGGTGTTAGATATATTTCTAAGGCTTTCCATTGAAAACATTTCTCCTTCAGTGCTGGAGATGGAACCTAGGGCTTGCAATGCGAGACAAGGGCTCTACCACTGAGCTACATCCCCAGCCCTCAACTGAAAACAGCAAACCAAACCAGGAACCAGGCAACAAGGGGGTGGGCCATGGGGCCTAATGTAGGGGAAGAACTGGAGTACCAACTCTGTCCTGCAGGTGCAGCCAGCCCCACGAGCTCCTAGTATCCTTCATGGATTCCTGATACTATCCAGGAGCCTCTTATACTCCCTTCCTTTACAATAAAGAATAATTGTAAATAATTTCTCAAAGATATGCTAATTTAAAGTGCATATGACATTAAATGAAAAAAGCAGAACAGAAAATTAGATTACTTCTTTCACTACAGTTATATAAAATTACTCTATGGTTAGCCAAGGATGTGAGCAGGATATAGGAAAAATAAGACATTGGTTTGGGCTAGAGATGTGACTAGAATGCTAGGGTGTTTTCCTGTCATGTTCCATGGCCATCACTGCAAAAATAGATTGTTTTAAGACACTGATTCATCAAAGGGGGCTTTTTCTGCTGTACATCTACACACAATACTGTGACGTTTCCATTTCTGAGTGCATTGAAAATGCTGGCCTGCTCCCAGGTGCTCTGACACCAGCTCCCCACTGGGATGTTTGGCTGTGTGATGATCACCTCCAGGTATCCACATTCCAGGCCCCAGAGCTGCAGCCTGCCTAGATAGCAATAAACATTCTGCAGATGTGACTAAGTAAGGATCTGAGAATGATCCAAGTTTGGCCCTTATGTGAGGGATATGGAAAGGGATTAGACTGGAAAAGTGAACGGAGTAATGGAAGGGACCGCTTAGAGGGCTGTGAGGGGGGCTTCCCAGCCAGGGGCTTTGGGTGCACCAGAAAAAGAGTGGAAAAGAAATTCCTCCCAAATAATACAAAAGGAGCAGCTGGTTGCTGCCTGGGTTCTAGCTCAGCAAACCTGATTTTGAACTTCTGACCTCCACAACTGTAAGAAAACAGTGTGGGCTGTCTCCATCCATTTGGCTTATGTTCACAGCAGCTCCTCGAGTGGATTGAAGAGGGCCACTCATTGTCCTGTAGCACGTATGTCCAGCCCAGAGATACTCAGAACTGTTTCTTGCCTTGTACAGACTGGCGGGCTGGTGGCTGGGACTTTTTGGCATCCACAGTGCTGGAGTAGTTTCAGTGTAACAGTAACTGAGCTAGGAGACAAGACTGACACCAGTTACCTCTGCAGTGCTGAGGACTTCAAGCATGAGGGTTAGGTGTCTTGAATTAAAGCTCTTTGTTGTCACTGAGCAGAACCATGCTCCAACCCTCTGTTTTCCCATCTGTGAAAGGGAAATGCATACATAACCCTCACTAAGTACAGTGAGATAATGTACCTCAAGTCTCCAGCTCATAGAACCTGGTAAGCATTCAGGCTGAAATTGGTTCTGTTCTTGTCTCATGGAGAGCTTTTATTCTTATACTGCCAGCAAGCCGTCTCCACTGCCCTGGCAGGCGGTCTAGCCCAGCTCCAGCTCTGGATCTAGAAGCACCTGCAGACCCGACTTGACTGACTTGTACCCAGATGCCAGCATTCAATAACAGCTACAGTTAGATACTTTAAAGAGCAGTGCCAACTGCTAAGCCTGAAAAGCAACAGCACCCCACAGTGCCTTGGAGGCCCTCTGGGCCTCCTCTAATCAACTCCAAGTAAACAGTATAGTTTAGATACCCCTTATCCAAAATGACTGGGACTTTGGCATATTTGCAAATATATATCTTGGGCCTGGACCCTCCCAACACTGCTGCACTCGAGGTTTAATGTCCCAACACATGAACTTTTAGAGAATATACTCACAAATGCAAAATTCCTTCATGTTTCATAGAAACCTTACACAGTATATGTAGCCTGGGGTGATTTTAGCACACAGTCCTTTCAGTGCACATGCATTTTGACTCTCACCTGTCTTCAGGGCTGAGCACTTGCTAACAGGTGGTGCTGGTTGCCCACCGGACAGCCGTCCCTCAATTTCGTGCTACTGGAACCCTTGTTTGGGGTGGGCAGTAGTGTGGTCATCCACACAGGCTGCCACGTGATTGGCCTTGCCAGCCCATCCTACCCAGTGTTTCATCTGAGGATGGGCTGTGGCCCTACCCCAGGAGTGAGGTCTGTGGGAATGTGGCCTGGGACTTGTCTTAAGGATGGAAAGGCAGGCAGAGAAGCCTAGGAGGTCAATTCTCTTCCTTCATACTGTGGCCTTCATCATGGGAAGCCAAAGCCTGTGTCCCTGAAGAAACAAACACCTGAGTTACCAAGAAGACAGGAAAGAACCTTGTCCTGATGACATCTAAGTTGCCAGATACCCCTGGGGCCAGCTTCTTTCATTAAGTAAGCAGTGTCTTAGTCTGTCTTCCATGGCTATAGAAATACTGGATACTGAGTGATTTATAAGGAAATTTTACTTTACACATGGTTCTGGAACTGGGGAAGCCCAAGAGCAGGGCATTGACATCTGCTCAGCTACTGGTAAGAGCCTAGTGCAGTTTCAACTCATGGTCGGAAGCAGAGGGGCAAGCAGGAATGGGAAGGAAAGAAAAGGGATCAAATTCCCAAGAGGAAGGCACAATCTGCTCCTGAGGGCTCCGCGTTCTTGACCCCAGTGGCCAATGGACCACAAGCCCACGTCACCCATCACTGAATCCTGTTCTTCCTCATTCCTCCTAGACTTTGGATAAGCTCTGGAGCTATACAATGAGGAACAATGTCACAGGGGCTATTTTAGCAAAAAGTACCACTGTCACTCGTCCTCTAAGTATACTCAGGACCAGGTACCAGAACCTTCCCTTGCCCTCTCCAAAAAAACCAATGCCCAGCCAGTACATGACACCTACTGATGGCTCAAGCAATAGATATTTCTTTCCTCACATCCCTGGAGGGTGGAAGTCCAAGACCAAAATGGCAGTGGATTTGGTAGCTGTCTCCTTTCATTTGTGCTACTGTAAAAATCAGTAGATGCTGGGTAATTTATAAAGAAGAGAAACTTAATCCACACAGTTCTGGAAGTTGGGAAGTCACAGTGCAGGAGGCATTTGGTGTCCTCTCTGCTTCCATGTGGTGCTTTGCTGCTGCACCTCATTAATCATTAGCCTTAGCTGCCTCCTTAGAGACTCTGTCTTTATGTAGCATCATTTTTGGGATCAAAGCTTCAATATATGGATCTAGGAGAGGATGTGATTCAGTCTACTGCACTCTGCTCACCACCAAGTCCAAGTTTCATGATGCATCTGATTGCTAGAGATGAGGTCACATACCTGGGCCCCAGCTCCATGGAATTCCCAGGAAGAATGATTTCTGGCTTCAGCTTTGGCAAGGGAAGACATAATAGAGAGAATCACCACAGTATGGAAAAGGTTGTTGGCATATTAAGCTGCCACAAAGGACAAATGTTTACCTCAGCAGGCATGCAGCTCAATACCAATACAGTCCTGATCACTTTATTAGTTAAACTGGTTACAGATCCCTGCCTCATTGGAGGGCACTTTGGGGGCTCTGGGCCCATGGAAGCTGACCTTTAGGGGATGCCATTTAATAGACAATCATGTGCATGCTTTCACTTAGCAGTATGTTATAGCAGTCCTATGGCTAACCTTGCCCACTTTTGGAGCCAGATCCTACTAATCCTGTGGTTCTATATAAGACAACCTTCATGTTTCCATCCCGATTCTAGTTCACTGAGACATTTACCTTGTGTTATGGTCAAGATCTAAAACATCCCCTCAAAAGTCTCATATGCTCAAATATAAGGATTTGGATTATGGGGGCATTCTTTTCATCAGTGGATCAATCCATTGATGAGCACAGAGCTGACAGCTAGTAGAGGGTGAGGCCTGGTTGGAGGTGGGTCGCTAGGGACTCTACCTGGGAGTATTTTGTTCCTGGGATCCTCCCTTCTTTCTCTAATTCCTGGATGTCATTAGTTGAGTAGTTTTTCTCTGCCATTGACTCACACCATGCCCTGCCTTGGAACTAGCTGATCATCCAGAAGTGAGCACTTTGGAACCATGAGCCAAAATCTCTGCTCTTTTAGGTTTCTTAGCAATGGGGAAATGGCTAATACACCTTGTTTGTGAGATGGATGGATCTTTCAAACGTTTCCAAAAGATGCTTTGAATCTGGTGATTATGTCTGGAGCACAAGAGGATATGGGGCATGTCTGTCATGTGGATCATTTTTTTCCCACTTTGCCCAAGTACTAAAATAATTATGCATTGTGCAACTTCATTTCATTTATATATATATATATATATATATATATATATATATAT
>NDGM010006500.1:0-11045 GCA_002564305.1 Octomys mimax | reverse complement strand
GCTGAGCTGGCCACACACACACACACACACACACACACACACAAATAAATAAAATTTTAAAAAGTAAGATAACATGGCTGCTTACAATGTTTAAAACTTTTTTAAAAAAACTGATACAAGAGCCTATATACAAGTTGGGAATCTTTTATATCTGTATTTAATCCTGCAAGGATATTTTTCTTACTGAAAAAAATCTTTGAAAAACCCCTTACTAAGCAAATATAAATTTGTAATTGACATAATTCTGCTTCCATATTATTTAGTTTCTGCTTTTGATGAATTTATGACTTCCAGCACTAAGGTGATAGAGAGAATTGGTCTCATTATATTAGATGTTTTATTTAAAAAGGCCTAAGTTTGGGTCTGTCTCAGATCAATTAATAAAAAGTTTAGGAACAAATTATTTCTTTAAACAATTGCTTTTATCAGTGGCATAGTATAATTTGTGTAATTCAAATAACCAGTGTTGGTAGCCATGGAGAGCCAGTTCTAGTTACAGGTTAAATGATACACATGACTTTTCAAGAGCAAAAAAAAACAATGCTTAATAAAGAAAACTTCAGTAGACCATTTTGTAAAATGTGAAGAGTTCAAGTAGTCTGCATACATAAGGAAATCTATATTCATTATCATCTTATTACAATTATTATAAAACTAATAGTAAAGAAAGATCCTAAATGCTTTATAAATCAGAATAAAATATCCTCCAGATTTTACAAATATTCATTTACTTATGAATGACAAGAACTTGCAATATGTTTGTACCTTTTTGAAAACAAAAAACCTTTAGTTGGTAATGATTCTTTTAGCTTTTTAAAAAAATTGAGATTACATTTCAGGGATAGATGGATCGCTCAATTGTAGAGTACATAGTAGTATGTGTGAAACTAGTTTTGAACCCATAGTACAAAAAAAAAGTTAACAAAAATATTATGTCTATATCTTTCATGGGAAAGTAAATAAATAGGACATTGATCCACAAACTTTAAATCAAAAACAGACCTTTCATGTATTATATAATATTTTAAATTGATGCATCAATTTTAAATAAATTAAGATGCTATAGCTTTTCTTTGCAAAAATTACTGTAGTAATTTCTAAATAACTGTTTCAATGCCATTATAGAAAAAAGGGCCTAAATTTTTCAACTTTATCTGAGTAAGATGCTCTTAGCAAGGTTTTAAAAGAATAGAAATGTCAAGTATCATGCCTTGTATAGCTAAATTTGCACCATGCGTGTGGACAAACCCATGTGTCCAGATGTTCCCACCACTTTACCCAGCCTTAGGTCTGTGCTTAGACAACTCTCAAGTCTCCTATTTTTTCAGTTCAGTTAGAACTAGCAAACTCTCTTTTCTGCATTTCACTGCAGCCTCTGGCATCACAGCTCATTGTGTAACTGCCACGGATGATGCTGCTTTAATTAGTACTGTGACAGTAAAGTCTGCGGCAGAACTTCTCAGCTCATGAGGTTTGAGGAATCTTGACTACACACTAAAGCTCTCTTATGCTCTGTCCCTGATGGCTGGCAGGGGACAGTGGTCTCCTCCTCATTTGTATTTCAGGACTCTCCTCAGTAATTAGGTCAAAATGATGAATATCCACACATGCCTCAATCAAGAAGCATTATCCTGCTGTTGATTCAAAGAGATAGATATAGAGAGTGCACGAAAGGGTCTTTTTTCTAGGCAAAATAAACCGTGCTGAAAATGATGATTTCCTCTTATTTTCAAATGCAAGTTGTCATTTTCAAGGAACAGGTGAATACTGATCTTCTCTCTATGTCATTCAGATATCTTATCTTTGATACAAAAAGCATAAGTAAGAGTAGAGAAAGGGGCATGCCATGCATCATAGTTACCAATGTAGTAATCTACTGAGAATTAAAATGAAAGGCGTCATGAATGATAAAGAACTGAGACTTTATCATGCTTTCAGGCTAACAAGCTTGTCTGTTTTTATTTCATGGTTGCTAACTGAAGACACAAATTTTGTGTGCAGAATACAAAGAACTTTCCTAATTAAGGTACAAGTCAAACTTGCAGAATGGTGTCGGATGTCTTTCTGGAAGCAACTTGGAAAGGTGATTATAGATGCTTTAATAGTGAGTGAATTCCAGGAGAAGAATTCTAAGCATAGGAAGCCTAGAGCTAGTGTCCTGGGCAGGAAGCAGAGCTAGTGGTTTTCACTGGAGAAAGGCTCTATATCATGCAGTTGTTTTCTGTGCAAGTGTCCTTAAAGAGGCTGCACAACAAACTGGAATGAAGCTTCTGCTATAGTTTGGATATGATTTGAGTAATCTCCCCAAGGATTCATGTGTTAACACTTAATCCCATCGTGGGGTATTAAAATGGTGGAAATGACAGCCTTCACACACTGAAGATTCCAGGATGGCAGGCCAAGTAACTTTCTACTTCAGAAAGGTCCTAGAGACATATAATGACTACATAGTTTACCTTACTGTAGTCTACTGAAAAAGTTGAGCTAGTATAATATGAATGTGAACAAAGTTACTTCCATCTGCACAATTTCGTTGCTTTACTCTTTCTACTTAAGAAGAAATAACAGAACTAATTGCCTTGCCTGGTGTGATGGTGCATGCCTGTGATCTCAGTGATTGGGAGGCTGAGGCAGGAGGATCTCTGCAAGTTTAAGGCTAGTTTGGGCTGAAAAGTGAATTCAGTGATATCTGATCTACATAGTGAAAGTCTGTCTCAAAAAATAAGTAAATAAGTAAATAAAGAAATATCAATTGCTTCACTTTCTTGAACACAAAATATCATAGGTATTTTTGGATATTCATTTCAATCTTCTAAATTACAGTTTATGAAAAATAAAATGCTTTGTATTTTATAATAGCAATAGTAATCCACTCATTATGTTTGATAATAGATGAAAAAACTGTATTACTAGTCAGTTAAATAATTTAATTTCATTGAAAATATTTTAATTAGTTGTATTTTTAATATTCCATGTTTTTATACCTGATAATTTAACTATTTAAACAGTTGCATAATTTCAGTTGATAATTTTCATTGAACTTTTAAGAAATCATCCTCCACAACACATGATGCACTTCTTCAAAATAAATTTGTTTCTATCTGTCTTTCCTCTTCTCCCTCTCTTCCTCTCTTGCTTTCTATTTCCTTCCACCTGATTATAATTATACTTCATTCAATATAGAATATACCATGTAAAACACAATAGCATCCTGATTAATTAATTATTCTGATCATCAAATTCCAATTTGAGCTTTAAACACAGACTGTAAATCCTCATTACATTTATAATTGCCACGGCAAACACCAAATGCTTCATTTTATGTGGTCATCTTTCTGATATGTATCAACTTAAAACCAAAAAAAAAAATTTATTCATTTTAGAGCCTCAAAAATATTCAAAGAATAAAGAGTAGAGGGAAACACACTGAGTAAATGTGGTAAAGGAGGTTAAGTCCCTCACAGTAAATACCTAAGAAAGCACAGGTCCTCACAACCTCATTGGTCCACAGTGAGCCTCATTGATTCATACAAAACTGAAGTCATGATCCAAGGAAACTACAATACTATAAGTGCCCAATAAATAATGCAAGCAAAGATACAAAAAATACAGCTCAACTTCAAAATTTAATAAAAAACCAGAAAATTAAGGCAGTTCAGTTTGCAGTCAACATAACAGGCCTGGATATTTGACTTGAGTTCCCATCTCTTTGGATTCAAATTTAATGTTCCAGATTTGAGAAAAAAGAGAAACAGAATCAATAGTCAAAGAAACTTAAATTAAATAGTGTTGAATTGGAAGAAGAAAAAGCAGGATGTGAAAGAAAGTTAAGAGGTCAATATAGAGCAATGAAGGATGTTTGATTCAACTTTTGGGTACAAAAAGAGTACAGATTCTGAAAGTTCATGCATGTTATCCATATGCCTCTACTTAGGTCATCTTCAACAAAATGCTTACTTTAAACTTTAACAAGTTTCTTAAACTTGAGTCTCAGTTTCTTCAAATTATAGATAATAACCACTTTTGCCCAAAATTAGTATTAAAGGTGAGAATAAACGGAACACTGCTGAGCACACAATCAAATTTTCAATAAACATAGCAATAGTTAGGTGCTTAGAATATATACAGTGACTAACAATGGAGAGATTCAGCAAATGGAGAAATGAGAAGTAAAATGTTAGACACGAGGTAAAACTGAGGTACACCAGTTTAGCCTACATGAAACCAAAAAATCATGATAGTAAATTCATTGCAGAAAGACTGCTGGAGATTGTATAACATGTTTACTTAATAATATTATGTCTGCATTCTGGTTTTGATAAATCAATCTGGTGAAATGCTGGGAAAGCTGCATGGATGCAATGGAAATACATGTTAGCATTCTACAATTTCTATAGCGCAACACTAATTCAATTTGAATAGTGTTGGGGACTTTGATTTGTTCATTGGATCTTGACCAATCTGTCTCCATCTTTACTCATGGTTTGCCCTGGTCTCTTCTTTCTCGTAACTTTAGCAGAAGTAGCACTAAGAAGAAAGCAAAGCAAAACAGAACTATCAGGAAAAAAATTCTGAGAGAGAATGAAGATAAAAATATGTATAAAAGTCAAAATTTGAGACATGGAAATTGAGAGATGAGATAAGAAAGCACACATCAGAGCCAAGCCTTCCTTCTGAAGTTACAGCAGAGTTGGAAATGGCCAAGACTATGAGGGACAGGTAGATTGGAGAAATAAACATGGAAAGAAAGAGGAGGAATTCTTTTTCAGAAAATAAGTAAGTTGAAAATTCTTTAGGAAAAGATAAATCAAAGTCAACAGAAAATAGAAAGCATGCAAGCTCTAAAATGTGCTGGCAGATAAAGGGAAGACTCTGGTATCCATGTGCTTTGAACATTACAGGGAGCCAAATACAAGCTAAATCTACAAAATAACACATACTAAACATACTTTATGATTATTTCAAAGTAAAACTAATTAGAATTTTAGTTTTGTAGAACGTAAACAGTATTTTGTATAAAATATTGTTTTTGAAAAGTTTAATGAACCTTCATTTTATCATGTTTAATAACATATGCTCAAGGGCCAACATGTATAATTACTGGAATAGAAAACTCTCAACAGAAAAGAAATATGTAAGTCTTTATTTTAGAAAGGGTCAAATGCCATGAACAAAACACTGCTGGTCATTTTGGAGAAAATGTCATCACCAGAGTGGAGCCCTCATTCATGGCTTCACGAGGAGTGGTCAGATAATTTCTCAACTTTCTCAGTCAAAATTCAATTCTTGTAAGCCTATAGTTGCAACCTAAACAGACACAATAATTTATCGGAAGAACTCCATAATATACAACTACTGAAGTTGAATATATACATCTGAAAGCAAAACTTAATTTGAAACTATGCAAAAAAAGAGATATTGATTCAAAGACACCATGAAATTATGCCAAAGCAGAGCTGCCTTATTTGTATTAACAATCATATTATTTTTATGAAACTCTCATAGAAGTTCAAATAACCCACAAAATGCATGTAACACTTTATGAGCTTCCTAGAACATCAGCAGGGAAGGTCATTGTCAGTATACATTTTCAATGAACATGAAAATAAACCTCAGTTTATCAAATAACTATGACAATCACTATTATTATTGTATATTAGAACAAAAATGAATAATTCTCTATTATTAACTCTGTCACCTGTTTGCTTACTATTCTTAAAGTAATAACAACCAAACTAAGTATTTATTTATGCATTTAGTGAATAAGTGATGTATAGCATATAAGTGGTGGACACTAGGACATAAGGATTTACAATGAAGACAGAAAAACCAAACAAGAATTTGTGACCTGTGAAAAGTTACATTTCCATAGTAAAGAAATGAATAAGTAAAATATATTCAATATAAGAATTAGAGAAATAGTACCTAAGGAAAAAGCATGCTGGCTACGTGTGTGATTACAGAATTTTATTGGGCTGTTCCGAAAGTGCTCAGAGGGCTGTGGAGATGGCTTAGTGGTCTAAACACCTGCCTGGCAAGTGCATGGACCTGGATTCACTCCCTAATATCACATGCTGTGCCAGTCTCTGAACCAGGCGTGATGCTGGACACCTGTGATCCCAGCACTGGGGAGGCTGGGACAAGAGAACCACTATGAGTTGGAACTCGTGCTAGACTCTGTATCCAATAAAAATAAGAAACTTTTTTTTAAAAAGAAGGAGAAAGTTCTCATTGAGGAGGAGTCTATAAGCACAGCACTTAGATGGTAAACACAGATGATATGGGATGTCTGTCCAGAGAACATTCCACACTCAAGGAAAAACCAGAGTGGGACCCCAACCAGGGGGGTTAGCAGAAAACAAAAAGAATATTTGAGAGGAATAACAAGAATATAGCAAATTATTTTGAAGAATACAACTTACACAGACTGTTTCCCTTAGAACATAGAAGCATCATATAGAACAATTTAGCAGTGGTTATATGCGAAATTCACATGAATACTAGAAATTTGAATCTTTTTCGTAACTTTGCTTATTTATAGCTGTTCAGAGGGACCCTCCCGGATGGACTCAAGTGTCCCTGCATGTTCTTGCTGAGTTTGCCAAAGGGCAAGGTTTACCTGTATATTGATGGTGCACAGTTCGTTTCGCTAGTCACCTAGAGATCTAAGTCAAGGCTTCCGCAGCGGGGCTAGTGTTTCTGTTCGCTCAGGTAGGGAGAGAGCAGGGGAGCTAGCTCTTTGCTCCAGTGCCCGCTGCTCCTGCAGAAACTGCTGCGCCCTAAGCCCAGAGGTCTTGGGCTGGAACACGGCCCACTGCTTGCTCAGGCTCCACCCTGGCTCTTCACGTCGCTCTGTGGGACATGGCAGAAGAACTGGCGGAGGGTGCCGGTGCTCGCACTCTCTGCTCTGCTTCCTGTCTCAGTCTCATTTCCCACTCTTAGTGATTTTGCGGAGGTTGCAAGTTTACTTTGTCATTCTGTGAGGAGATTTCGGAACTTCCGCACTGTTAATACCTAGCCTCGGAAAGGTATTTACTGGTAGGATGTGTCCTGTGCCTAGCATCATGCTGCGTACTACCAAGCTCAGCCACTGTCACTGAGTGGTAACGCCCTCTGCGTTTGCAAAAACCCCAAATGGTCCCAGATACATGAATTGTCCTATATAAAAATATATTATCCCTGCTCAGTGAGGCTGGACTTCTTCCTTGAAAATGAGCGATAGTTCTCAGACATTTTCAGTCTAGTTTGATTTATCTGTGTACTAATGTCACTGCTTTCAAGTGAGGCTGCGTGTGTGCATGTGCGTGTGCATGCATGTGCATGTGTGAGTGCACATGTGTGCATGTGTGTGCGTGTGCACACGTGTACATGTGCATGTGTGTGTACGCACGTGTGTGTGTGTGTGTGTGTGTGTGTGTGTGGTGCTGCGATTGAGCCAAGAGGCTCGAGCATGATACCCAAGGGCTCCACGTGTGATCTACTCCCCCCTTTTCTGCTATTTTCCACAAACTCACATAAGAATATGAAATTAAATTTTTGGAACTAATACAATATTAAAATAATTGCTACACTTTTTCAAAGTTTGCAGTATCAGAGTGGGTAAAGTTTTTCAGAAGTACCACATATATAAAATACTTTAAAAAGAAAGGTGAACTCATTGTCAGCCATCTGACAATACTTTTGTTTGTATTTGTTTTAGAGTAAAATACTTTGTGCCTATCTCAGCATTTTTTTCTTTTAATCTTGGAAAAGGGATTTTTTCCAGAAATAATAGCAAGATAAACCATGTAATTCAAAAGTCTCTCACAAAAGGGACATTATAAATACCTTAAGGATAAAGTATGATGTAGTTTTGGATTGAAAATATACACATTCTTTTGTGATATAAAACAAAAATTTTATTTGAAAGTTTATTTTAATCACAGGCAAAAATGCTGCCATGGGAGGAGAACATTCAATTTAGAAATACAGAAACACCCGAGTCAAGGCCAGGTGTGTAGCAGAAGAATGCGCTGCTCCTCATGCACTTAACCATATGTCTTGCAATTAATTAGAGTTCACAGCCTATGGATAAGGAAAGCCTGGAGGACAGAGGATCCTTCAATGGGCCACTGTTAGCACCTTCCCATCACTTAGGCAGAACTTTCATTCCAGTGGGCTGGCCCTGGGCAGGAATGGCATTGTGAAAAGGTTTTGTGGAGCAAAGCTGATTGGTTCATGGCAGCTGGGAAGCAGAATTGGAAGGGAGGAGCCAGGGGCAGTAGTACACCTTCCGGGTCAGGCACCCAGAAGCCCTGCTCTTCTGGCTGACTGGAGATTGATCTCAGGACCTTTCCCTTGCAAGGCAAGTGCTTATTCTACTGAGCTATCTCCCCAGACCCCTGCTCTTCTGTCTGGATGCCACCTTTTAACCGCACATTCAGCTAGAAACTCATCAATGACTTAAGCCAATAACGAGTGCAGTGACTCCATGACACATGACATTTCCAATGACTCTGCCTCTCAACACACGAGAGTGGACATTTTAGAACAAAACCGTCACATCCTGCCATCACCATGGCCACCTGAAGGCTCACATTCCTCTCTTTCCAAAAAGTATATTTAGTTTATCTCTAAGAGTTGACCAAGTTTGAATAATTCCAGCATTGCCGAAAACTCTAAGTCCAGTGTCTCTTCTTGAATTCAGTGCAAACTGTCAGCTATGTACAACTCCAAAACCAAAAATAAAAAGAGAAATTTACTTCCAACACTCAGTAATACAGTGTAAATGTTTTCATCTAAAAGGGAGGAAAAACAAAACAGACAGAAACTGAACCAAAGAATGACCATGACCCAGGAGGCAAGTATTAAATCCTACAGCTGCAGGCTGTGGGGTGGTGTGAGTCTTTGATAGTTTTGCTGTATAGCCTTGGTAGTTGCAGCCCACTTGACCTCTTTATGGACTGGGCTTTGCTCACTGCTTGTATTCCTCTTCCTCTTCCTCTTCCTCCTCCTCCTCCTCCTATTCTTCTTCTCCTTCTTCCCCTTCCCCTTCCCCTTCCCCTTTTTCTCTTTCTTCTCCTCCTCCTCTTCTTCATCCTCTTCCTTTCTCCTCCTCCTTCTCTCCTCCTCCTTCTTCTCCCCTCCTCCTTCTCCTGCTCCTCTTTCTTCTTTTGGTCTTTCAAAATACAAAAGATTTTCAATGTTCCTGGCATTGAACATTGCCAGCAAACTCCAACTACTTGTGAAGTCCTCTGAAACTTCAGCTTCACTCTCATCAGTGTACTTATTACCTTTTGGGGCACATTCCCTGGCCTCCCAGCTCTTCTTTTGAGATCTGAGTGGAGGTCACCATGAGCCTGAAATGTTTCCATTCTATATGCCCTGGAAAAGGCACTACAAGAATGACACCAAGGTTGGCCACTGGTTTGAACAAGAGGCGCTCCCCCTTGAAAAATGTCTGCGGTGACCCTGGCATCTTTGACAGGACAATTTGGGAAAACACTTCTCCAGAAGGTCCCTGAATGAACATTTACCCTAGATCTCTCTTCACAAAGCAAGGAAATTTCCCTTTTATACCCTTGAGCCTATGATGGTTGGAACAATCCAATTCCTGATCCCCTCAAGGGTTCTTTCCTATTTCTCTGGTACAAAGTGTTTGGCTTCTATTTAATGATCTTGATGTTGGTAGCAACTACAGTCTTCTTGATTCCAGCTTTATTACATTTAGTTTCTGTCCAAATAAATATTTTCAGTTCGTTCAGCTCTGGTTTTTGCTCCTAAATCTCACTGCAGAGCTGGATGAAAACTTCCTCAGTATCTATCTCAATGACAGAATATTGGGTCATCTTAAAATTTCCTCTACCAGATTAGCTATTCTTCTATGCCAAATTTAATCCTATACAAAAGCTTGACAAAATGAAAACAATTTTCCAAATTTTAACAGATATCATATCATCCACTATCTTAAGCAATCCTGATGCCTTTGAACATGCATGAGCTGACTCTTACAGTCTTCATTCCCATAAGCATACTGGTCTTCTTTGCTCCAAGCAGGTTTGCCCATCTACCTCTGGTTAGAGCATAAGATTTTCTCCAAGATTTTCTCATTACTGTGAATCAGTTCCAAAGGCTTCTGAATCACACTGATTAGTCTGTTGATGAGCTTAATACTCCTGTGATCTAATCAAGCTCCCAAAGACCCACCTCTGAACAAATGAGATTTTGACAAAATATTTTGTAAATATACTGAAACATGACTCCATAAAAGGATTTTTGAAAGTAAGTGAATGAGAAGAAAGTATTTCTAGGAGGACACTTAAGCATAGTTTAAAACTGATCCACCTTTAGAGAATTCTGAGGCTTTGGTTCACCAGTGGTAAGTATAACAAAGTCAAAATCAAAACCTACCAAATTAAATATTGACCAAAAGATTCATTATATTACACAGTAAAAAAGAAGGAAAAAAGAAAGAGAGAAAGAAAGAAACAAGAGAAAAACTTCATGCTTTGCTTTCATTATTTACTTGATGCAAATTAAAATACTAATGCAGAAAAGGCCACCATGCCTAGACTCTGTCACCAGCTCAGCATGTGCCAAGGGTGGGGCTGGTACAACATGTCAGACCAGGGATCAAACCCTGCTCCCTGCACTTGCCAAAGCAGGTGCTTAGTCAGCTGAACTATTGTGCCAGCCTACCATACCATTTAGTACCACTATAAATTTCTTCCACTGATGCTAAGCAAAATGAGTATGTGCAAGCTGGCAGGGATACTGAGGTGAGAAAATACAAGGCAATAAAGTTCAATGCAACTGAAATTGTGCTTTTGACTTAAAGTGCCTAACAGGCTTGCATGCTTGCTAGTTGTAAGCAAAAAGATGAGGGTTTTACCCAGTTTGGATCTACAGTATAAAAGATCACTGTATTCAATAAACTTTAAAGCTCAATGGGAGTTGAAAATATAGATACACTTTATTTATTTTTTCCTGGCTTTTTATTTTTATTTATTATTATTTTTTTTCAGAATTTTATTGATAAACAAATAG
Source organism: Octomys mimax (assembly GCA_002564305.1). Classification (NCBI taxonomy): domain Eukaryota; kingdom Metazoa; phylum Chordata; class Mammalia; order Rodentia; family Octodontidae; genus Octomys; species Octomys mimax. The sequence goes on along the minus strand of NDGM010006500.1, from coordinate 20 downwards.
CAATTAGACAGTTTCAAATC
>NDGM010006345.1:0-12680 GCA_002564305.1 Octomys mimax | reverse complement strand
TTTTGAAAATCTCTAGCACACAAGGTTAAAAACTTAACACCAAACATAGGATGTCCACTTAAGTATGAGTTTAAGATAAACAACAAGTAGTTTTCTCAGTTGCTAGAACACTGCTCTATAGGATATTAGGCATATTTTTGCTAAAAATTATTTGCCTCAAATGCACACTAAACAGATGCTATATTTTTATTTGTTGAATCAGACAATAATATGGATACAATTCTGGTTGTATTTGGCTGCCCCGAACTGTGTCCCACAGCAACTCTCAAGGAAAGCTGGTTAAATCAAGTCAGTTTTTAAAACTTTCAATCTCAATTAAAGAGGACAGCAGGAAAGAAGAAAGTCAATCTAGGAGCTGGATGAGCCCAACTGTGGAATCAGCTACTGGTGAGCTTCCCTCTGCCCTTGCTGGAAGATCATAGTAAACATTTAGATTTTAATCTGTGATCTGTGGGAAGCCATTAAAGAGTTTTTCAAACAGGGTAGTAAAAACTCAGTGATTTTTATGGCAGCTGGGCAAATATGAGATACGATTGAATTAGACAGTTTAAACATTTTAAAATTTATGGGAGTAAAAGACACGATCCCCCTCAACACCCTGCCCCTCACCTCTGACACATTGTCCCATAGCTCTTGCCACTTGCTGCAGCAGTTTTGGAAGAGCTCTTTGATGGGTATCTGAAGGAGGTGCAATCAAACAGAACTGCCACCACCGAGTGTCTTCCGACCCAACGGCAGGCTCATAAAGGCGTTACAGTGTGTCTGCATCCAGTTTATGCACTGGATCTGCTCCTAAGGGATTCCTCGTTATTCTCTAAAGACCAAAGAACTGTGAAATATAGGTCCTCTCCATCAGTTTAGGACATGCAGGCAACAGGGACAGGTTCCTGCTCCTTTCTGAGCAGCAAAACCCCAGCACATGGAACTTGGGAGACTGTCATTATGTCTGGGATTCTGTGAGACTCCTGCCAGGAAATGAATGGAAAAATTGCTTCCTAAATTTTTTAATTAAAACAGTCAATGAAACGTCAAAAGAAGTGGTAAACCCTTCTACATCTTACTAAACTCTAACGGCTAACACAGAAGATTTTTATACTTTGACATCTGAGACTGAAACAAAAATTGAACAATCTGATTCTAGATAAACGACCTAGGTGGAAAAGGGAAAACTCAATTTTGTAACCCCTTCTCTCCAAAGTAGATTTTATTCCAGGGAAGGCACTCTGTCCCTTTCCTCCTTTGCTTCCTCCCTCCCTTTCTCTCCCTCCCTCCCTCCCTCCCTTTCTTACTTCTCCTACAGCAGATATTTTTAAATCTCTCTTTCCTCTTGTTTCTCACTGAATTAACTCAATTGTTTCATTTCCATTTGGTTCTCTGTTCTCCCTCTCGTCAGATCAAGTGCTTTTCCATTTTCCTTGAGGATTATCGAAATGAGCTGTTGGGGGAAAAGCCTTCTCAGCACTTTAGCTTCTGTTTCCTTCTATTTATCTGCTTTGCTTTTTATTATCTTTCTTTCTGATATCCCAGGACACATATTCAGTATGTGGGGATTATTGGATTTCCCCTATTTCCTAAATGAAAATTTGTTGCTTAAAAATATATATGTATGTACCTCCACTAAAGAGGATTTGTTCTTAATAACAGAGTGAGAGATACAAAAGGAAATAAATAAAACATGTTTGTATATATAAATATGCATGTATAAATGTTGTACATGTGTATATATGTGTGTATGTCCATCTACCTATATATAAGCATACAAAAAGGACTGTACACAAAGGTGTAAATATATCATTATTTCTAGGGAAATTTTTCCATAGCTAACTGGAACCTTAAAAGTTATTTTGCATTTTGAGTTTATAGAATTCCACTAAACGTGCAAGCATAGCAATACTTCTAGGCCACAACAGAACTTATTGTGTTAAGATCAATACCACTATCAAGAAAACTCCCTCTAGTTCCCTTCCCTCTTTTAATGAATAGACTTGGTTTTTCTAATCACTTGATCTCAGAAACTGATGTCATTTCTCTTCAAAGTGCGTCCAAAAGAAGGTTTAGAAAAGCAACGCGGTGAAGTCCTTGTTGTAGAAGGTAGCAGAGCTAATTCCAAGTATTGCACGTGAAGACAAAGTAAAACAGTAGAGATCCACAGTGCCTGAACCCTAGCAGCACAGCCGCTGCTCACCTTGGGAGCCAAGCGCGTGCCTCTTCTGCGTGGCACTGAGGTTCCCTATCTGCAAGGTCAAAGGTTGGGCCACATGCTTTTCCATGGCTTCTGAATTGCCGACACTCAGTATTTCTCTTATCCTATTATGCCAAACATGTCAATGAGCACAATCTCACCTATTCCTTCTAAATTTCCTAATTCTGCACTAAAACTTAAAACTGGAGTTGAGAAAACACAGGATAGAGTTTGAATGTGAAAAATAGACAATGAGGGGGCCCTTCCTTCATTCCAAGTTGGTTTGGTCAATACACAAAGCCACACAAACAGAGAAGAGCCTCAAATGCAGGACAGCCATTGTGGGTCACTGAAGGTGATTTCAAAAGGAAGACTCACCTACCTGGGCCCAACCTGGCTAGGACCGTATCTGGGAACAACTGGGTAGCAGAGCTGGAGATCAGCTGCCATACCTGATTTTGTCTTGTGCGAGTAAAGAGGAAGGAAAATGGTCTCTGAGGCACCTGGAGTCGAACTTATAGAGCATTTAGCTGAGAGCATCATGATGGATTTCCGTCATGGACGTGCCGTTACAGATGTTCTCCTGGATGAGCAATCTGAAATCTCGAATCAACCCCTGATATGCAATGTCATCTTGGGCAAGTCCTGAAATGTCTCTTATGTTGCCTTCTCTCCAGCACAGAAAGTGATTCAGCTATGTGACCACCATATTTATTTTTATCTAAGGCATCCTGAAAGTCAGGCATGGATGGTAGCATTTTTAAGTCTCCTCAGGTAGACAGACCAGTATAGTAATTCAAAGAAGTCTTTCCAGGAAGAGCCTGATTATGCCACAAGGGGTTTGCATCTTAAGGAGGGGACTTGAAAGTCAGATAAGCAGAGGTAATTTAACAGGTGATATAGAAAAGGATATATCATATGTGTAAACATATCTAGATTTATAGATATAGGTACAGATATAGTATTCCTCTCTGATTAACCTTCTCACTGCCTGCCCCTGTGATTTTTCTTTCCTTTTTTACTTTTTACAAATATTTTCTGGAGCAAAAACAGATCTGAAGAGGGTTTGGAAAGCACATTCCAGAGTATGTTATATACAATGACAGAAAAGTTCTATGGTCGAAGGAGTTTGGGCACCGGTTCATTTCTATTCTGCCCCTGAAGAGTCCCAACTCTTCATGACATTTTAGGACTTGAGCTGTCTTTCAGCAAATTTAGTTTTGTTGAACCTAGGAATCCTCAAATACACTTGATCACAGAGATCTCTCATAATACCTGGTAACACTTCATGGATTGGCATTCTATGGAAGGTACTCTAGGAGCTGTCACCAACTATTCCTTTCTGCTGTGCCTACATGTGTCAATATGCTGTGCTGGACATGACCCTGCATTTCTGTCTGTGTTCCCACCCATTAAGCCCTGCTGTCCATTAGTTCTCAACTAACATGAGTGACATCATGATCAACTGAATGAGTAATGCTTATAATAATTATTTAATAGTTTCAATAAGGACAATTAGTCAGTGAGGCCAGAATCAGGTTTGACTGATTGGGATGGAAATTCATCCATACCTATGTTTATTTATTAATTTTTCCGCTCAAAGAATATGATTATGGAGTTCCAGTTTTAGAAAGGCAGATTGAGCACACACTTATCTCCTTCTCCTGAGATCCCACTAAAGCTATATTAAAGAATTCTGTGGAAGAATAAATTCGGAACAGCAAACAACAGGAGAGAAAGCATGAATGATTACTTGGGCACAAGAGGTGACAGAATAGAAGCTGCTAATGGAGGACATAAAGTAAACGTAGCCCCCAAAGGAAAGGGGTACAGAGCAGGAGAGGGAGGCCATCTGCTGCAAGCCCAGGTGAAGGATCACCTGGAATGAAGGATGTGGGCAAAAAGGAAGAAAGAAAGTCTGCTGTGCTTGGCCCAAACGGCCTCTAGCCCCGCTTCAATCTTATTTTTTCCAGAGAACAATGTAGCGGTGTGCTTGTCCATGGAAAGAATAAAAAAAGAGCTCTTCTCTAAAAGTTCAAATGGACTGGGTAAGTGAGGGCTCCCGTGGGCGTGTTCATGTTCAGAAGGACCTACCCTTCAGTGGGAAGCAGGCCCCTGCAAGAGCGCCTGCCCCTGACAGGGACATGCACACTTGGCTCCTATCAGCCTAGCTGTTTAAATATAAGGGACTGATTCAGAATCACTCAACATATGAATGACATGGCAACACAAAAGAGAGATGGGTGCAAAAACAAAGTCAACATACGTTGATTTGAAAAATACACTTCTTCTGAAAGAGTGGAGATGGAGAATATGAGGGAAATAAATTATCAGAGATACAATAGAAAAGATTTGCTGGAGATGAAAGAGATGTGTTTTCTGATGAAAAGAGCCCATTAGGTGGTATCATTTAATTCTTATATAAATATATAGTTCAAAAAAATTATTACAGCCCCCAAAGAGAAAAAATGAGATCCACTATAAAGAAATTACAGCTAAACTAGCATCAGACTTTTCCTCAATAACACTAATACTAGAAAACATTGAAGCTAGATCTTCACATTTCTAAGGCAAAATTTCCAAGATAGAAATCATTGTCTGAAAAAGCTACTAATAAAGTGTGAAAGTGAAATTAAAATATCAGTTATTCAAAGATACACAAAGAAATTTTCCTCTGAGGAAGTTTCCTGAAGATCATGGGATTAACATGAGTCTCAGTAAAAAGAAATTCAAAATAATAGCTACACTGGGGGCCTAGAAAGTAACTTGTACAGATTAGATGGAGAAATCAGTGTCTTTGAAAAGAATGACTTTCAAGGAGTATATGCAACTGTTAGCTATAGTAAAGAAGGCAGACATAAAATAAATGAAAGGAGAAAGCAATTAAAAATTCTGGGGGGTATACTGTATTAAAAAGTCCTGATTTAAATGTAAAATAAAGTATGCCACAATTTTGACAAGGATGGAGGGAGGGAAGAGGAAGGGGAGAAAGAGAGACAGACAGACAGACAGACAGACAGACAGACAGAGACAGAGAGAGACAAATACAGACAGAGACAGAGACAGAGAAAGAGAGAGAGGGGGAAAGGGAGAAAGACGTTTAATTCCACTGATGCTGGAAACATTCTCTGTGGAGTAGGCTGTATTATTGGACCCATAGAGAAGATGATAAATATAGCCCTTATTCATTGCAGTAAAAAAAATATAGTCATCAGTATAAAAGGTCTGTTTATTGATTTTCAATGTTTAGCATCAACCTGTAAACAGAACACAAAAGCCTTAATCATTCTTTTACAACCTTGACAAGGTAAAGAGAAAGTACAGCTGACTTGAGAGGTTGGATGTGGCAGAGGACAAGTGCAAGGAAGGGCAGGACAACTAATAGCCCATCTTATAGTAAAGGTTCAAGCAATGCTGTCTGAAGCTCACAGAGCAAGCAATAAATGTCTCCTGTAAGTTTGAAAAGGTAAGCAATAAAAAAGTAAAGGTGATTTAAAACTCAAAAAGGGTTTAAAATCAGAATTACAAGGGCTAGTATTATTTTTCTTATCATGCTGTCAGTACAAAAAGTCTATAGTTATACCCACACTTAACTCTGTGAACATAATATTTAGAATTATGAAGGTAGCCACTTAAAAAATTACAAGTCCTTAAAAACATTCTTCCCTGGTGTCGGATTTGGTTGAAAGGGACAGAGTTTGGAAACAGTTTTCTGATAGCAGCTCTACGCTATTTGGTTTCTTGCCATGTGTATGTAGCACTTCGGGTTTTAAGATCCTTGAGTACCAGGTATGTGGTAAATACAGCTAAAGGAGTGAGAGGTGGTAGCCCGTACCTTGCAGGAGAAGCGTCTGGTGCCAGGACGGGAGCCCTTCCTGGGAATGTGCTTGTGTAAATTGGGACAGAAGAAAGCAGAGCGAGAAATCATAGTTTACAACTCAGCAGGTAAAGTGCATGGTATATTTGGCCAATTGATTGAAAGTGTTGGTACACTGGGGAGCAAGGAGAAGAAATGTTTAGGGCAGGAGAGCTTGGAGACGTAAGTCTGCTCCTTTAGATGATAACATTCCAGTCAGGCAGACAGAATTACTGATATTGTGGAGCTGTAAGAATCCTTAGAGAAACTATCAGCCTTCCATTTTATAGACAAAAGAAGCGTGGTGGTGGCAGAGGTCAGGCTGAAATTCAGCTCTTTGAATGTCAAGTTTAGTGTTAGATCAAAGAAGTTCCAGGCTAAGACATTAATATTTGTCACATATCTCCTGTGGGCACTGTCTCGACCAATTGGTTCATTTAATTTAATTTAACTTTCCCAACCTCTATAGAATGTATATATACTATTCCCACATTAAATGTGACAAATGAAGAGAATATAATAGTCTATAAATTTGTTTAAGGCCTATACCTGGGCACAAAGAGAGCCTGGATTTTGAAGACTATCTCTGGGTTTAGTATCCTTGGTGTCGGGCTCGTACTTGGCACCCTGCCAGTTGAGATGAACGCAGCAATCTCTATATTGGTGACCAGAATAAAAATCATGACTATTTCATACTTAATCACTGAACACATCAACATAGCCCAGTATGGAGGGAAGCATGATCCCCGCACTGTGTGAGCATGGCTCTTTGATCTGCTTCTTCATTCCCCCACGGCCACACTGGGTGGAGGTCTGTGTGTCACTAGTCCATTCTTCTTAATTAGAAGGAACCCCAGGAGCTTCTGCATAGCTCCAAGCTATTCTGTGCAAAATAAACAGGAACCGGAAAAGAGGGAGAGGAGAGAGAAATCCTCACTGACTTTAAAAGATTTATATTGACAATATCCTAAGGAGCTTATGAAATGTATTTTTTCCTTCTTTGTGGGGGGAAAAACTGCTGATAAAAAGATAGCTCTCAACTATAGAGTTTCATTGTAAATGAAAATACTTTAAGCTCAGGTTCTTATTAATAGTCCGACTGCATGAAATAAAATTCATATAAACGTCATCTCACATATTAGAACTGGAAACATAATCCATCTTCCAGTCAACTTTGAAAGTCTCATCATTGAGGTACTGCATTACCAAGGGAGAGAATTTACATGCATTCCCACACCTAGGAAGGAGGACCAGAGATGCAGGGTGAGCTCTCAGACCTGACACCCCAGCACCTTCAACTTGGTTTTTGAGGTTCCACATATATGCATACTTGTACTCTTTCTGAGACATGGGACTTCATCTTCATTTTTCCCCACTTCTTCAAATAGCTAGAGAAACCACTGCTTTGAACTCAACTTTCTAAAACTTGGAAACATCAGTGGAAGGCTGCAGACCAGAGCACAGTTACTCTTCCTTTATTTGTAAATTCATTTTAATTTCAAACTATACCCTCAAAGAGTCTAGGACAAGACTATATCACCAGAGATACTTCTCGGACTGTCAGGAACTCGAGGTAGATACACACTAACCTAGAATTGGAAATCCCAATCATTCCCAAAGAATGTTTTCTAACATAATACCTGTGCTTACAGTAGACACATAGGGAAGACATCAAATTTGCATTTCATCACATCCTCATCCAAATGTGGTGACACAGGATGAAGTTGCCCCCCCCCCGCCATATCAAATCAGTCTTCTGGAAGTCCCATTCTGATGGTGTCATGCACCTGCTCAAAATGTCTAGCACCCTATTATCCACAAAATAAAGTAGAGAGTCTTCACCCAGAGATTACATATTCTTTAAGTTTTGGTTCCATCATCTGCCATCCTACACTTTCTAATTGCCAAGTCTCCCACATATCCCACTCTGAAACCCAACATTTTCTACCTTTATGTCTTTACCCCTTTTCCCATCAACTGGCATGTGCTGGTTCTTTCAATATCTTTGTTTTTCTCCCTTGGGAGACCTAGCTTGAGCATCTGTTTCTTTGTATCTTCCCACCCCAACTTAAGGTCACCTTCTTGGAGTCTACCAAGTACCTTATGTGTGTTATGACTTTATAACTTCTGCTTATGAGTATAGTTCTTACAGGCATCTTTTCAACCCTATCAGAACTGGAATTCCTTGAAGGCCAGAGATATGTGTGGTTCATGTCTGGGTCCCCAGGACAAGCCTATGCTAAGATAGCTGATCAAAACAAACATCCACTAAAAAGAATCTGAGAGAATGATTAGGGAATGAAGTGGATGGATTTGGTAAAATGTCTATCCGGATCCTTTTGTTCCTTAGCTGTCTGAACTACATGTCCTGGACACAAGGCACCCTGATCATATTTTAAACTAAAAGACACTGTTAATAATGAAGAATATACAACAAAAAAAGCACTGACTAGAATTCCACAGCCTGACATTAGGCCTTAACTTTGAAACTATGACATTTGATAACTCACTTCTAGAAAAGCAAGCAATTGTATTTGATCTTCTTTCTAATTCTGGACCCGTGGTTCTAACCCCATACCTTTTTCTCTGTTCCCATGACAAGGACACTCCTCCCACTATAGGTTAAGGATAAAATATAAATCACCTAAGGAGCATTACCTCTAACTCTCTACCCAATACCTTCTCCATGGAAAATGCTGTTTTGGTAGCAACCCCTAACATTCATCTGCATCATTTTTTATTATAGGCTGTAAGTCATTTGCATAACTGATTAACTGGGTTATCCATACATCAAAAGGCAGTATTGGAATGGGAGAGTATTGAAGAAGGCTAAGCACTTGTTAGCTGGTTCTCACTGGGGAAGTTAAGGATCATGTTGCAGTAGGTTTCCAAGAGAAAAGAACAGCATCTACTAGTCCAAAACCTCAGTGAAAAGTGCAGCCAATAAAATTAATGCATCAGAGGGATGCCTGGAACAATAAAATGGTGCTGTACTTTTATGCTGACAGTAAGCACCATGAATGTGAGTTTCTTGTAGGTCATTTGGCTTGTGCTACTGGAATCAGGTTGGCATGTCCCAGAGGGAAACTTGGCCACAAGCACGGCACCAGGATGGATTTCTAGGGCTTTCTTTGTGGAGACCAGTTGCAAATTCACATGACTCAGGAAGCCAAGAGCTGAAATGGATCTTCAAAGATTATTGAATTCAGCCAACCCTTCTCATCCCACTTTATAAGCAAGGAAATTGAAACCTAAGAATGTTTGTGTTGCTCACCAGATCACTTAGCTAATAAGCAAAGGAACAGGTTCTTTGAAATAGATGTTTTTATTCTTGTTTCACAGATGAAAACCTTGAGGCTCAAGAACAGAGGTTGTAAGTAGGGGAGCTAACATTAGACCATTAACTTGACATGAGAAAGCCCATGCCCCCAGCCTCCATCTATCTGCATCAGGCATACTGTTTACAAAGGAAAGTGAAGAGGGGGTCCTTGGAGTGTCAGAGAATGTGAGAAAAGCCTCAAGCATCTCCCACTTGGATGCTGTTGGTCTCTTAAGCCCTGAACAGGACTGCTGGTGGGCAAGCTGCCATGACACATCTGCAGATTCACTTTTCCTGCTTCTTTCCAGGCTCCTTCCTCCTCCTCAACACCTCAGCGGACTCCAAACATACAATCCTCAGCCCGTGGATGAGGAGCAGGAGCGAGCGCTGCACCCTGGCTGTCTCTGTGCACAGGCACCTGCAGCCCTCTGGGCGGTACATCGCCCAGCTGCTGCCCCACAATGAGGCTGGAAGAGAGATTCTCCTGGTACCCACGCCAGGGAAGCATGGGTAAGTCTTTTCTTGTGTCCAAAATTGATTTTATCAAGGTGATTTGGCTTTTTGATGCACATTTCCAGACTCTATGGCATAGACTTAAAATTCAGTTATCAAGCTGGGTAGGTCCAGTTTGAGCCATTACTACTAATACTCCCTGGGTAGTATCTCCGGCATTGATCTGTGGGTCTCCCTGACCCCCTTGGCTAGTGGTCCTTCCAAAGGCCAGAGGACCAGCTGTCAGAGTTGCATTTAATGTGTGGATGTTAAAAATATTCATTCCCCAAAGTCCAGATGGAGCCAAGAAGAAAACAGCTAAAAAGAATGTTAAATGGCTGAAATTAAAATAATTTAATATGCTGGAAACTAGGTTTTACTAGCAGGACTTGGGCAGGAAGGGAAAAGAAAAATACTGTGTTCACTTTAGCAGATCTGATGAGAACGTGGAAACTTAGAACAGAATTAAGGATACCACACCAATATCATCTTCATGGTCATTAGAACAGAACTTTGTCCTTGAACCCCTAAAGCATCCACAACCTTGAAGTTACACCTGCCTCTGACAGCCAAAACCTCTGAGCTTTCTAAGGATCTCACTTACTCACAAGCTGTCAGTCCTCCTCTTAAGAGGAGTGACACAGGAAAGCGAACTGGAGTAGGAGCGTCTCTGTCTCTCTTTTATTCTCACTAATTTCATAATTGTAAATACCACCCTAAGTTCTCAGTTTTGAGGGTCCATAGATTTGATTACCTTATAAGCAACAAGGGTGGAAGATGTTTTGTGGCATATAAGAAAAAGTTAGTCGATTTGCTACTGTGCTTAGATTGGGTTTCCTTATAACAAAATACCCTTTCAGAGGTTCCCATCTGAACAGTGGCCCATCATTCATCCTTACAGTGCACAGTAGAGAGTCCTGCCTGTTGCTTTTCCAATAAGACTGGACGACCTCCTTAGTGCTTTCTTGGAAGTCTCCTCCCCACTGCTCCCTGCTGATCTATCTGTATTCAGTTGTGCTTAGAAGAAATACGACCTCTTAAAATTCTAGCAGAAATGACATTTTGACATCAGGAAGAATGCTTTCTCCAGGCCTAAGCTCATATTGAAGTGTCTCTCTGGGATAGTAGGAGAATTCCAGCCATCAGTACCTCTTGTTCTAGTTCCCATAAATCAAGAATGCCAGGGGCCTGGGCATCCACTGCTCTGGAAGAGCTATCCTCTGGTGCCAAGCCTTCATCTGCATGACCTCTCCTTTCTAGAGACAACCTCAAATGGTACAACCTTCCTTCCATGGGTAGGGCTGCCATTGGCCTTGTCTATGGGGCCATCTTCTAGGCATTAGCCTGGCCTCATGAGCTGCTTATTCTAAGCAATACAGTCAACATTCCTTCCCCATCCGGTCTGGCTGACCAGGGAGGCTGATGCCCTGTGGGGCTGGGTGGGTGTAGTGGAGAATCACTGATGTCCTGGCAGGGAGCAGTTAGCTATCACTTTGAAAGGCAGGCTGAGAATATCCATGAGTGTGAGAGGAAAGTGCCAGTGGGATTCGGCACATCCTGCATAGCAGTGCTCATTTCCCTGTGAGTAGACAGAAAGACAATCATTAGTCAGTCATATGGCTTGCAAAGGCTTTTCTCCTCTTTACCTTTGCGTGCTCATAACTACCAAGTGAATTCTCAGTTAGCAGATGAGAAACTGAAGCAGAGAGAGGAAATAGAAAATGATGTAGTCTGAACTGGACCCCCGTCTCTTCTCTCTTGTTTATGCTCTTCCCAGAAAACCCAAAGTCTCTGAGCAGGTATTTGGGGCTTGGGGTGGAAAAGCAAAAGTGAAGGTAAAAGAATCTCACAAGAGAAAGATGAGTTAGGCTGTTTGATGCCTTAGGCAGATGAGCCCAGAGCACAGTGTTCATATCTTCAGAGTCAGGCTTCCCTCCACAGTTGGTATAAACAGGACTGCAACCTCATGATGTGATCAGGCCGGAACTTCCCTAGACTAGAGGCTAGTCTAGTCACCAATATCTAGTCATCAATATTACCAGTGCATGCTCTTCCTAAATCCAACTTTTCTATCACCAGGTAGTCTGGGCTGCTCGCTGGAGGCTGCACATTGAGGCAAGAGAGAGGGACCGGGATTATACTGGGGTAAATTTAACAAAGTATAGTTTTTCTTGGGCTTCCCTGACATGTGCAAGGGTTTTGTCTCAGGCTTTGTGAATACCAGATACAGAGATGTTTTCCTCTAGCCCTGGCAGAGCCATCTTGAAGTTTAATGATTAGCAGGAACGATTCCAAATTTAAATTAAAGATGCCTGGCCCAGACTCCCCACTTCAACAAGATCAGCGTGATGAGGGTGGAAGGTGGCAGCTGAAGGGACAATCAATAGCCTGCTCTACTGCATTGAAGAACTCTGCTCCTCTGGGTATCTTGGTAAGCTGAAAGACACAAGGCCCTTACCCATGAAATCAAGGAACTCTAGATAATTGTATAATTAAAACAGTGCTTCTCAGTCTCACATTACTGACATTTTGGTAGGCCAGTTTCTTTGAGAGGGAATATCCTGTATATTTTCTCCCAACATCTGAGATCTCTATACAAACAGAAGGTGATAGCACCTTCCTAAATTGTGACAATCAAGACCTCTCCTCCAGTCATGGTAAAGTGACCTCCATGTTTGGTGGGAAGCACAATCACTCCCACTAAGAACCACTGATTGATCAGCTTAGATCTGGGAGGCACTGTGAGAGTAACCTGGTTCAACCTTCACAACTGTCTTAGTTACTCTTCTCTCGTTGCTGGGACAAATACTCGACACTCAAAATGAAGGAAG
>NDGM010006263.1:0-11518 GCA_002564305.1 Octomys mimax | reverse complement strand
AAAAAAAAAAGAAAGAAAAAATAATTAATATAGCTATCCATCATAAATTAGAAAGTCAGAAAGCCTATCTTAGATTATTGTCAGAGATCTTCCTACTAAGTTGGCTGTGTGTGTGCTCAGTTGATTATCACTAATCGCATAATCTTGAGCAGGTCCCCTTCAGTTACATAGGAATTAAAATATGAAATGCAGATATATTAAATTTGACTTTGAAAGTGCTGAGTCTGCTGAAATCTCTACTGTTAGCTACTACTTTCTTCATGAAAATTTTCCTGTCTTGGACCTGTTTAGCACCAACCTACCTTGCTGTCTTCTACTTCTTTGACCAATTCTTTTTGGCTTCTCTGAGACCTGGAATTCCTCAAGGTGCACTGTTGCCTTTCTTTGCTTGTCCTCTGCTTTCCTCAGCCTCCAGAAAGTGAGCTTCTTATAGACCATCTCTGCTGATGCCTCATAAATTCAGATCTGTGCTTCAGACCATTCCTCTGTCACCCTACCTTGCTTAGCCAACTACCCCATGCTATGTCTCTGCTGCTGGCCTCTCAAGCACGGAAAACTTCATGGCCCTAGTCTAAGCCCTTACTGAGTTCTCCTTCATCCAAACCTTCTCTCCACTAGCCCAACATCATGTGCGGAGCCACCACGTACACAGGTGCCTCGAGCCAGATGCCTAGCAGTGGTCTTTCGTTTCTTCCTTTCTTCACATGCATACCTCCTCCCTCAGAAATTCCTGTCAACTTTGCCATCACATAGATCTCAAACATCTTCCCTTCTGCCTATCTGTACCACTACAAGCTAATGTAAGTCACCATGTCACTCACCCAGATCATCCATATCTTCCCCTGGGCTTCCCCTTCTACATCACTCTCCTCTAACCCAGTCTCTGCACAACAAGTTGGATTTGTTTTGTTTTTTTCAAAAAAATGAGACATCAAGTAATCCAGTGATTTTTGGTGTTTTATTATGACACAGAGACCAAATCCAAGCTCCTCGCTGCAGTGTCCTGTGTGATCTCTGTGCCTCTGTTCATCTGCAGTCTGGCCCAGGCCCTGTTCTCCTCTCTGACACTCTTGCTTGCACACGCCCCCTCCTTGCATAGCTGACTGCTCCTTCCCTCCCTTTGCAGGCTTGTCCCTTCCCACCACATAAATGCATACTCCAAGAGAAGCCCCTAACCTGTCTCTCTTTGGAGAACTCTATTTTCTGTCAAAAAACTCCATTTGGTTCCTTTTCATAGCCATTAATGAAATTTGTTGTTTCCGTGTTTACTGACCAATGCCGTAACTACTTTGTAAATTCCACCAGGGTAGGGATATTACCTGCTTAATTCAATAGCTAGCATCAAGCATGCTTAGAAGATTTATGTACTGAATGAGTGACAGAAAGCATGCAGTAGGCAGGCCCCTTCTGTGAGCAGCACACACAGAGTTCCATATGCCAATCCTGCACCCACCTCTCCTGTGGTATTGGATGCTGCTTTTTCTTCCACACCAATATTCTTCTCAGCCCTCATTCACCTGATGAAACATCCCCCTTTATCGTGTAACTCCTCTGGGCAGCTTTCCTGGCCTTGCCTGCCCTGTGCCAACTTAGTACCAAGTACATAGGACTTATCACACTTTATCTCTTCCCTCACTGAACTTCCACAAGACAGAGATCATGACCATACTGTTCACCATTGTGCACCACAGCTGAGCACAGTCCATGTAGTGAGAACTCACTGTGCACCAGGGCTAAGCACAGTCCATGTAGTGAGAACTCACTGTGCACCAGGGCTGAGCACAGTCCATGTAGTGAGAACTCACTGTACACCAGGGCTGAGCACAGTCCATGTAGTGAGAACTCACTGTGTACCACAGCTGAGCACAGTCCACGTAGTGAGAACTCACTGTGCACCAGGGCTGAGCACAGTCCATGTAGTGAGAACTCAGTGACAAAATATGTGTTATGAGTATATTACTTCATTAAAATGTCACAGTGACTCTAGCAGATAGAGATTGTTTTACCCATTTTATAGACAATCAAAGCACATTCTCAGGGAGATTAAAATGACTTGCTTAAGGTTATACGGACAATAAGTGACAAAGCCAGGCTTAAAACAAGGCCATTTGTCTCCAAAGCCTATGTGTATTTTTAGTATTGTAAGATGTGCTATGATAAATTGATGACAAAAAGAAAACAGAACAGTAAGAATAATTTTCTAAAGTTTTACTACATGCCAGGTTCTATGCTGATACTTGTGTGAACTTTAACTCCTGATAAAAATTCTATATAATATGTAGTTTTGTAATAATAAATCATAGCAATACCTTATAGAACTTAGTTTGTACAACTTAAGTTCTAAGCCACTAAAGTGGTGACATTAGGACTTAGATCCCATGTTGGACACACTGCATAACCATGCTCTGGGCTACTTGTCACATAGCTTATTACCTGTTACCCTGAGCAAAAGTCTCTGTGTTCCTTACTGTGACTTCCTTTGAGTCTCAGATAGCACTCAATTTCATTTATATTAACTTCAAATTCATGCTGTCTGAGTGCATATTAATTTTCTCTCATCTGGACAACTATTGGAAATCTTCACACAGTCCAGAGTACTTATGTGGATATACAGTGCTGCCTTAGTTGATGAACTTGATTTGCTCTGTGAGTCTGGAATCTCTCCTTCACTCTAGAGAATCTAAAGGTTTGATTTCTCTCTCCATAGTATGGGTGAATCAAACAAGACACAATGTCCTGCCTACCTCTAAGGACTTATGAAATAGAAATAATCAAAATAATAAAGAAAAACATTAAAAGAGTTATAATCAAACTTTGATTATTTAAGGATAATTATAGACATGAGGAAGGAAGCAGAAGATAAAAGGAAGCATTAAGTAAATCTTTTACTTAATGGGAGAAATGAAAATTTCTCTAGATAGGCTTATCTCTAGATTAAACAGTGCAAAAGAAACAATTAGCAAGCTTGAAGATGTAATAGAAACTAAACAAAGTGAGGTGAAGAGAGAAAGGTTGTTAATGACATAGAACCAAGCTCAGTGACCTGTAGACCACACCTAGGATTTTAGTATCTTCACAAGTAGCCTGTCAGAGGAGAGGCAAGAGGGGCCAGGCCAGAAAATATATCTGAATTATTAATGGCACCAAATGTCCAAATTTGATGAAAACTATAAACTTATAGAATCATATCAAGTCAAATTATAGTGAAAATGCCAAAAATGAATGATAAATAGAAAATCACAAAAGAGATCGAAGGAAAAGAACATACAATGGAACTTGGGTTCACGATCTTAATTCTTTCCACAGTTCTGGTCACAGAGTTCATTCCAACTCCAACTTCAACCAGAACATTGACACGAATTCTGTGACCAGAATAATGAAAATAATTCATTTTATGAACTGAGGTACTGCTCTGTCACAAAGCAGAATGAATCCGATTTCTCCTCAGAATATGCCAACCAGAAGATAAAATGATATTTCTAAAGTAAAATGGGAAAAGGAGGCTAAGAAACTACTCACTTCAAAGTTTATATCGAGTATTGTATCTTTCAACTGGTGTCTTTCAAAGCAAAGGCAAAATAAAGATTTTTTTAGAACAACAAAAAATCATTATTAAAAGATCTGCACTACAGTAAATACCAAAGCAACCTATTCATATAGAACAAAAATATCAGAATATTTTTATTTTTACATTGCTCAAAGGTAAGTGGTGATAATTGTGTGCACCACAAATCTTTGAATGTTAACAACCAAAATTAAAGTGGAATAAGTGATGTAACAATTTGGAATTGGAAAAAAATATTAAAACTAAAAGATGGACCCAAAACAAGAAAAAAGAGAAGCAAAGAAGACAAGAAACAACAGGAAAATAAGTAGCAAGATGGGAGACTCACACATGGCTCTTCCTTTGGGCTACACAGAAAACATCAAATGAAAACACAGACACTGTAATCCAGCAGCAAATCTGGCCAGCACTCACAGGGGCAAGTGACCGAGGACTCGCTCCCTCCCTGACAGGCCACCAGTGTTTTGTTTTGTTTTGTTTTGCCTCCTGGAACTGCTAAGGGTAACAACGTCAGGGAACACAGCAGCATGGTGGGGAAAGCAGTGAGAGAAGTAGTGAAATAAACAGCAAGTGCTGCCGTGCCCGATGGCCACTGTGCCCCATGGCCACTGTGCCCCACGGCCACAAGACTTCAGCAGCCTTGTGCTGTGGCACAGCAGTGAGTGGGAGGTTTGCACCTCTCTGTGGGAGAGGAGACTGAAGCACACCGAGAGCCCGGGGCTCTCGTCGCGGTGGCAGCAGATGCAGAGTCAGCCCACAGCCTCTGCCCCACTACACCTGACAGTGGCAGTGTAAAAGGACAGAGCTGTGCCACTGCAGGGGGAAGGGACGGCTGGGCAGGAGCCCGGGAAGCCAATCGCACGTGGAACTGAGAGCAGCCTCAGGCTTTCTCCAAGGCGAACAGGGCCAGGAGTGGCAGGGCTGCCGGGAACATACAGAGAGTTGCCGGCTGAATGCTGGCCCTGGCCTCCATATCCAGAGCCCAAGACCAGCCCCGCATCCAGCCACAATCCTACCGCCAACATGAGGGCAGGGCATCCGGCGCAGGTCTGGGCTCCGACGTGCACTCTACCACAGAACTGTGGACACTACCACGGAACTGTGGACACCAGAGGAATGATTATGATTATGATTATGATTTTTCATTTTCCTTTTTTATTATTTGTTTTGTTCACCTCTTCTTTCTCTTCCTTCAAATTTCTTTCTTGATTTTTTAATATGTCCAAGCAGGTGAACACTATCACTCATTTTTCTGTTCCATACTCTCTTGCTTTCTTTTTCAGTCTTTCTCTCCTGTCCTCTCCTCAAGTTTCCCATGCTCGAGGGGCCATCCCTCATCCTCCAGCCTTGCTTATCCCGTGTTCTCTCTCCATTTCTCTCCGGCTCTGGCACCTACTCCTCTTAAGCCCCTACCCCCACCCACACACAGAGCAAAGTCATTCAACTGAGGAGACACTCGTTGCATACAAGCTCCTGGATTATGATAGATTTTGTTATATGACTGTACATCTTGCTCTGATGGTTAAAAGCATCAAACTTTTAGTTTGTCAGTTTCTAGGTTGTGCATGAGGATTCTGTATTGGTAAATGTTATATATTTGCATGTTAGACCTGTTGCAATAAATTGTTCTCCCTTGTACGAAAATATTGTGATTTTTCACAATATTGTGATTGTTATGGGTCAGACCCATCAGCATAATCCACCACCAAAAGACTGGGTGCAGAGCCAACTATATTGAAATAGTCATCCCTAATAATTTGGGGAGGTAAAACCCCAGAACAGACAAAAAGGCCAAGACACAGCTACATATAGAGGACATTTCCTATGGAAGCAAGAATACTAATGATAAAACTATCTAACATACACAATTTTTAGGAATTAATACACAAAAACAAATTAAAGTTTAAAAGCTAGGAAATGACAAGGCCCAGAAGCATAATGCAACCCCACCCCTCTAGCCTACCCAGGGCACGTTCACGGAACAACAAGATGAAGGAAAACCGAAGCTACTGTAACTTGTTGAAATCATTCCAGCAGAATTTCTTTAAAAGTATAAGGCTTTAGAGAAGATCAGATTAGAAATTATCTCTCAGGCAAAAAAAAAAAAAAAAGAGAGAGAGATAACAATCAGAATTAAGAATCTGCATGTTATCTAGAGTAGACAATAGATACAGATTTTTAAAAATAGAAGAATATAAGAAAATGTTGAAAACCACAAATGCACAATATAAAATAGAAATGGAATCCATGAAAACAAATTCAAATAAATAACCAGGAGATTAAACATTTCACTGAAGGTACGTATATTCAGGGCCGGGGAGATAGCTCAGGGGTCTAAGCGTCTGCCTGGCAAGTGCAAGGTCCTGAGTTAGATCCCAGTACTGCATGATGTGCCAGTAGTACTGGGCATGCCGTGCTGGCCCTGAAACCGGGCATGGTGGCACTTGCCTGTAATCCCAGCACTGTGAAGGCTGAGTCAGAAGGATCATTACAAGTCTGAGCTATGTAGTGAGACCATGTACCAAATAAATAAATAAATAAAATAAAGAAAGTATATGGAGTCAATTGAACCAACGTGAGGACAGCAGACCTAGAAAATAGGATTTCCATAAGTAATCATGAAAAGAAATTCCTTAAAAGTAGCAAGGGACCATGAAAAATCAACGCAACAGCTGCAAGATGCTGCAAAGATGAACAACATAAAGTTGATCAAACTCAGTGAGAAAGCAGGAGAGCGCACAACTGTCATGAAAAATATGTGCACAGAAGCGATGGCAGAAGCCTCCAAACATGGAGAAATGGGCGTATAAGGGAGTGAGGTATAGAGCGCTCCAGTTAGCTGTGATCAAAACAAATCTACCACACAACATACAATAATCAAAATTCCAGAAATTCAGGATAAACAGAAGAGTAAAAGCTGTGACAGAAAAGAAACAATATTTAATGAATTTAAAATATTAATGAATTACATTTATTACTAATTGACATTAAAATTATTTGAAACCTTCAGATATTTGGAATATTAGTCTATCTTATCTATACTAATGGAACAATACATTTATATAAATGTATCTGAATAAATGCTTTGCTATTTTCTGATTAGAAGTTACCTTCTCTTTGATTTAATTCCCAAGTTGCTCAGAGATATTTTTATGTCTCTGCCTTTGTATTATTGCTTCCCAATTTTCTTGCTTAAAATCAGGAAAAACCCAATAGAATCACAGCAGACTTTTCAACACAGACCCTGAAGTCAAGGATAGTTTGGCGTGAAGCATTTCAAGTCCTGAGAGGAAACAACCTCCAACCCATATTGTGCGTCCCCATAAAACTGTCTTTCAAAATCAAACAGGGAAACAAGAAGATACCTCCATGACAACAGCTGAAGAAATATGTGGCCACCAAAACAGCTCTACAGAATGTTCTGAAAGATAACTAACAAGAGATAACAAAGGCCACAAGAACACCATAGGAAGAAGCCACCCCACAAGGCAAGTATCCAAACCGGGGCGAAAGACAGGAAACCAGCAACAGAAAAACACTATGTCAGTGATATGCCAATACACGTCAGAGTGTTTTTGCTTCTGGCGGGAGAAACAAAAGTATAAATAAGGACCAGAATGTGTACTAGACATCATGAACTAGGAAGAAAATGCTCAATTGGGAAGGGGAACTAGGGTAAGAGAAGGCAGGGAAGGGGGAAATGAGAAAAGAAGGGAAAAAAAGGAAAAACGGAAACAAAGCTTTTGTAAAGAAGTAGGGGAAGAGGAACGCAAGGGTCAGTAAAAGAATAGAGGGAGAGGAGCTGTCACATATAGGTACAAAGCCCCCAGCATAAAAGGGGTCACCTGAAATGTACCAGTCAACTTAATAAAAAACTTTATGTCTTCAATTTATGTATTGACGTTCGTACTATATTAATTCATCTTAAAATATTTAATGAATTACATTTCTTACTAATTGACATTAAAATTATTTAAAACCTTCTGATATTTGGAATATTAGTCCATCTTATCTATACTAATGGAATAATACATTTATATAAATGTATCTGAATAAATGTTTTGCTATTTTCTGATTAGCAGTTACCTTCTCTCTGATTTAATTCCCAAGCTGCTCAGAGATATGTTTATGTCTCTGCCTTCGTATTATTGCTTCCCAATTTTCTTGCTTAAAATCAAATCATAATTTGATGTGGAAATTGAGTGATATAGAGGTGCTTTGGTGTCACAAATTGTTATCTAGAGCAAATCTTCCATGAAAGACAATAGATGCGACGCAGCTTTGCATTGAGAATAATCCTGATCGCATCCAAGTGACAAGAATTTGTGTCTCCCTCCACCTGCCAGGGCAGAAGGCTCTGCTGGCCTTCTGTTACCTACAGGTGAAAAATATCATGCTGATGGCATCAGGAACACTTTGACTATCTTAAAAATTACAGGTTTGTAACATATGCAAATGAGATGTTGAGAAAGACAAGCAAAAACTAAAACAAGTTACAAATATGATTTTCTTCCAAAGCGTAGCAGGTTATCTGTCTTCACATTTTGACTTCCTTGTTCCCCAGATATTTTCAGTGTTTTATCTATAAGTTTTAAAAACATTATCAGTAAGTTAGTTGATTGTGAATTTCTTTACTTAGTAACTGATTTTTTAACAAGAAAATATTTTAAAGTTCATCCAAAGTCTTTAATTTAATCAGAACACAAAATAAAAAATGTTTTAAAATTAATTATACTTACTAGCTGAATGTAGTTTCACCAGTTCTGGTATCTTACTTATTTCAACAAGAATATATTCACTATAAGTAAATTTTGTTTTGTTTTGATTCACATTTTATCATAAGTTCTACATGATTAGCAAGTTTGTGTGTGTGCAGCAAATACTGTCAATGACATCAATCTAAGCAGAAATATTCATCTTATTTATGATACAATATTTATGTGATTGAAAATTTACTCCCTAGTTTCTGCCTCCTATAGCACCCAGAACTCATCATTCTATTATTTGGTTGATTGAATTTGACTATTTTACACCTCTTGTACAGGGAGAAGCATGCAGCATTTGTCTTCCTGTGACTGACCCACTTCACCCCAGGTCGGGTCTCCAAGGTTCATCCACGTTGTCGCATGCCGAAATGTGACAATGCTGAATAGTATTTTGTTAAATTTTATACCACATTTCCTGACTTCATTCATTATTAGATTGGCATTTAGTTTGTTTTCACAGCTTGGTTATTGTGAATAATACTCCAGTGAACAGATGGACAGTTCACTGAACTGTCCAATGAACAGTGATACATCCCTAAGGTACTGATTTTTGCCTGAAGAAGGATTTCCCAAAGGATCATGTGATAGTTTTGTTCTTAAAGTTTTGTGATGGGCCGGCCAGATAGCTCAGTGGATTAAAGCACCTGCTTAGGCAGATGCAGGGACTGGGGTCCAATCCCCGGCCAGCCGCGCCAGCCCCACCCCCGGGGGAATGCGGAGACAGTGATTGAGACTGGGCGTGGTGGCACGTGCCTGTAATCCCAGTGCTTGGGGGCCTGTAAACAGGAGGATCACTACAAGTCTGATCTACATAGTGAGACCCTGTAGACCTTGCACTAAATACATAAAAAAAGAATAAAGTTTGTGAAAAAAAATAAAGTTTTGTGAAACTTCTATATTGTTTTCCATAATGAACACCTCATTTTGTATTTGTTTTAACAGCGTGAAATTTTTCTATTTCCCCACATCCTTCTGTATTCTTATTTTTTAACAATTGAGTTTTTATTTATTTAGTGTGTGTGTGTGTGTGTGTGTGTGTGTGTGTGTGGTACCAGGGATCGAACTCAGGAACTTGCACTTGCCAGGCAAGCACTTATTCTGGTGTTATCTCCCCAGCCCCTTATTTTTAAATAATTGTCATCCCACCAAGCTTGATATATGTGGTTGGATTTACATTTCCCTGATGATTAGTGACGCTGAGCATGTACCACATATAGTAGTCGGCCATTTGTCTTCTTTGGAGAAATGTGGATTCAGGTTTGTGACCTGCTCATTTAAAGTGGGGCAAGTGAAAGTTTTGTTTGCTAAAAAGAAGGTGGCACACTCTATGTCAAGTCTATCAATTATTACATTCAGGGTAAATGATCTCATTGCTACAGTTAAAAGATAATTTTAGGCCTGATAAAGTAGGCTCATCTTGGCATGTCTACATAAAGCACACTTGGAAATAAGGTTATAGTTAAAATAAGATATTGAAGACTTGCCGTGAAAACAAAAATGATAAGAAAGCAAGAATAATTATATGACTACTGGGCAAAGTACACGGAAGACCAAGGACAATTGCCAGAGATAATGAAAGGTTTTCATGATGATGGAGCAGCAGAATCAAGAAGACGTGGAAACCCCGTGTTGGATGATAGAGCTTCGCCTAATACAAGGCAAACCTGACTGAACTGAAAAGGCAATACACAGATCTAGGAGGACAGCTAGGCCACACAGCATCCCACCCTGAGTAACCCACTCATAGGCGATGAAAACATTACCACCAACTTGGCTTAACTGACTTTGAACCACGTGCACTGAATAATTGAGCGCACACAAAATATTTGCTAAGACCACGTTCTTAGTCATAAAACACACCTCAATAAATTAAAAGAATTCTAAATGTTAAAAACTTCCAAGCTGCACACATACAAAATGATACTATTTGTATGAAATACACAATCGATGAGCTGCAAGATAGCTCAGCAGTCTAAAGTGCCTGCTTAGGCAAGCTTCGGCAAGTGCGCAGAGACCGCAGTTCAATCCCTAGCACACATGCCCCACCCCCAGGGTGGGCTGAACAGGCCACAAAAAATTAATAAATAAAATATATAATAGAATTACATTCATGTTGCAGTGAAAGATTCTAATTCCTCGCATTCCCATTGCTTTACATTTATTTATTGGCTTATTTTTTAATGTATTTGGTTGTTGCAAGGTCTCACTATGCAGCTCAGATTCATGGTGATCCTCCTTCTTTCAGCCTCCCCAGCAGTGGGGTTAGAGGCGTGTACCACCACACCTAAACTCAGCATCTTTACTAACACCTAAACACCGCAGCATGTGGTGCCAGGACTTGCCTAAGCTTACATAAGCAAGCACTTTAGTCCACTGAGCTGTCTCGCCTACCCCATCACCATTGCTTTAAATGTTTTTTTCTCCAATAACCAGTGTTTCTTGTAAAACGTTATAGTAAGCAGATGTTAAATGTGTACCTATAAAAATAAATGTATTTATTTATTTATTCATTTATTGTGGCCTGTTCATCCCACCCTGGGGATGGGGCTGGCCAGGCATGTGCTGCCAGGGATTGAATTTGGGCTCTCTGCACACTTGCCTAAGCTTGCCTAAGCACCACGACAATGCTTTCAATATTAGGGTTCATTTGATATTTTTATTTTGGAAGGAAAAAAGAAGTGCCATTGCCCAGCTAAATCTTGGAAACAAGCCAGATGTCCACCAACCAAAGAATGGATGAAACTATAATTTTTAAATATAATGGAGTACTACTAAACTATAAAAAAGGATAAAGTGTCTGTAGGTAAATGGGTGCAACTTGAAAATGTACTCACAAATGAAATAAATCAGATTGAGATGTATAAACATTATATTGTCTCATTAGTGTTAAAAAAAAAAAACCTGAACAAAAAATAAGATCTGAAATGTACAATAAATATTGTGATTTGGGAAGAAACCAAAAGAAAAGACAAACTGTTTGGGGAAAGGGGAAATGAAGAAAAGAGAAAAATAAAACATATATTTATACAAGATACTTAAAATTGCGACACAACTAGTTTCTTTTGGTTTATTTAAAAGAAAGATTTGGGGTTGGGGAGATGGCTCAGTGGAATAGGCGCTTCCTTGGCAAGCGCAAGGGCCTGAGTTCAATCCCCGGTTCTGCCAAAAAATAAATAAATAAATAAAA
>NDGM010006074.1:0-22270 GCA_002564305.1 Octomys mimax | reverse complement strand
CTTCTTCCTCCTCCTCCTCCTCCTCCTCCTCCTCCTCCTCCTCCTCCTCCTCCTCCTCTTCTTTCTTTTCTTTCCTCCTCCTCCTCTCCTTCTCCTTCTCCTTCTTCTTTGACATAAGATCTTTCCTTGAACTTTCTATGTCACCCAGCCTGGCCTCAACTTAAGATCCTTGTGTTTCTTCAGCCTCCCGAGTACTGGGATTATTTCACAAGCACATCCAGCTGGAGTTGGGAGTTTTGAAGGGTGGAGCAGGCTGAAGAATGAGTAGAAATGTTAGAGCTGGTGCACTAGTATCTCCCCATAGGCATGTGTGGCTACTGCTTAGAGGTGTGTAGCTGACAATGGAAAGAATATGCAGATTGTTCATCCCGAGGGCAGAATGGAAGCTGGTGATCTCTGGAGAGGGACAAATGACAGAAATGCCAGAACTGTGTCATTGGAAGAGACAGAAGACAGGCACAATTTTAGTAAGAATGGGTTTTGTGTGCTACAACCTCAGAGTGTCTTAGAAAACTGGCAGAGAAATTTTTAAAAAAAATTTGTGAGATGAGCAAAAAGGTCTGAAAAATACATGATTAGGTCAGAGAAGGGAAGTTAACTACCACAGAAATCATGAGCTATTCTCAAGGAAATGGGCTTTGCTTGATGCAGAGAGGGTAAAAATTAGATCCAAAGTAGAATCTTTTGACAAAAAAGACTGACATTACAAATCAACAAGGGAGGCTGATTGAAGATAGTTCTAGTGTGGCTCATCATGAAGTTAAGAAAATAAGAAATAATCACTTTCAAAACCTTGTAGCACTATAGTACGGTGCTTTATGGAAAAAATTAATATCTTTACCTTTTCTACTTCACCTGTAATCTGATGTGCACGCAGCAAAAGTCTGAGTGAGTAGCTTACTGAGTAAGTAGCCTAGAAAGCCACCCAAGCACACACAGCATGAGGTGACTGTCACCCATGGAGCTGCTAAAATGACATCAATAAATCATAAAATAGGCCCAAGAGGGCACTATAAATCATTTAGAGTTGCTATTAATATTTTAGACATGTTCATTTTTAGCAGTGTGTTAAATTTTAGTGTTTGAATTCTTTTTTAATTCAGCACTTGATAATTGAAAAATGAAGCTGTTAAAAGGTTCTTACTTTTTTTTTTTTGCTAATAATTTAAAGATTAAATAGAGTAAAGGAACTGATAGCTGCTAGATTCATTTTCTCTATTATTTCTGGCTGGCACTTTGGACCCTTGTTCTCTTGTGGAACAGAAAGGTAACAACCACTGGTTTTCCCTGGTAAAAAAAGTAGAATTAATTCCTTTCCCCTGGCTGTGGAGCACTTGCCCTGTGTGGCAGGGTAGTGGCTAATAGGTCCAACTCATCCAGGATTTTGCTGGAGCTAACATTGAAAGTCTCTCATGTTGTAGGAAATACATTAGTCCAAATGAAATGGAGAACTGGTTACCCTAGCAGGGCTCAAAGAATATTATTCTTCAGCAGTGTTGTGGCCAAGAACAATAATCAATTTGGATGCATTGATCTGTAGTGTCTTGTGTTTTCTGTGACCTGCCGCTTGGCTTATTAACTTCAGGAAAAATTTTGTAATTTAGTCTCTGGGACTAATTTAAGTCATGAAATTGCCTCCGGATAACTACTGTGGCTGGGGAGGTGGAATACGTGGAGTGCCCAAGCTCAGAACACTGTTCACAGTCAGATTTGTACATGAAATAAAGTGGGTCTTATCTGCATTACATCAGAATGCAAAGGGTACCTCATCAATGAAAATTGAGAGGTCTGCTACCAAATGAACTGGCTGGAATAGATTCTAAGCAGGGAAAATCTGGAGATGGACACTTGAAATAGCTACCTAAATTGAGTTGATTTGAAGATGAAATGTATTTTCTAAACTAAAAGGTACTGTGCAATTTACAAAATGCTCTTCTTCTATTAATTGATGTATTGCTTCACTCAGAGTTTAAAAATGAAAGGCCTTGAAAGCCTGCACTCTGATTTGATTAGTGAAACACTCAGCATAAACTCATCAAATAAAACCAGCACAGACTCTCTGGGAAAGTAAAGATGTGTCATATTTTTACTTGTTTTTTTGTTGACCTTCTGGAGAAAGCAGCTAGGAGAAGGAAGAGAGGTAGGTGATGTTGTATATCCAGAAAATCTATGGCCAACTAAAATGCTTTCTTCCCTTCAAGCACAGTGCTTTATTTAAAAAAGTAAATACTGATTTTCTTAATATAAATGTTAATGTGCAATTTAAGCTATGCATAATATGCTAAGTCTATCATATAAGTATCAAAGTTAGTGATTGCTACTTAGCCCAATTCAGTTTTTTTATTCATTTCTTGGAACAAGACATTCTTGAAGAATCACTGAGCCGAGGAAAAATAACAAAAGAAGAAATTGGAAAATACCTGGAGACAAATGAAAATGAAAATACAATATATTAAAATTTATGATTTATACTAAAAGAAATAATATAAAGAGGGTTCTGAGATATAAATGCCTATATTTTAAAAGAAGAGAAAATCTCAAATAAACAATCAAAATTTATATATCAGGTGTTAAAAAAAGACAAACTGTACCCAGGTTAGCAAAAAGAAAATAATAACCAAGATCAGAGTAAAATATATGAAGTAGAAAATATTTAAAAATCAGTGAAAATTATTTGGATTCTTAAAAGCAATAGACAAACTTTTAGCTAGACTACAAAAAGGAAAGAAGACTTAAAATCATACGTGAAAGAAAATATGTTACAACTGATGTTGCAGAAATGAAAAGAATAAGAAATTATCATGAATATACACCAAAATTCTGGATAACTTAGAAGATTGGTAAATTCTTTTAAAAAATTTTTTTTGATACAGATCTTGCTATGCAGTTCAGATTCTGAGTGAACCTCCTGCCTCAACCTCTCCAGTGCTGGGACTGCAGGTATGTGCCACCATACTTGGTTCCAGGATGGCAAGGTGTGCCTGGGGTTCTGGGGACAGCAGCATGTGGCACTGGGGATCAAACTGGTGCTTGCCAGGCAGGTGCTTATGTCGCCAATCTCTCTCCCCAGCCCAACTGGTAAATTTTTAGAAATACGTAGCTTACCAATACTAAATTCAGAAGAAAATTTAAACAGCCCTGTAAGTAAGTAGGGAAATTTAATCAATGATCAAAAATTTCCAAACAAGCAAAAGCCAAGAAAAGATTCAGTGGTGAATTCTATAAGACATTTGAGGAACTGATGACAATCTTTCTCAAACTGTTCCAAAAAATTACAAAGGAGTGAATACTTCCACACTCATGAGACCAGCATAACACTGACACCAAAGCCAAATAAAGATATAATAAGAAAAGAAGCTGCAGGCCAATATTCATGATGAATATAGATTAAAACAAAACAAACTAGTAACCTCAATAAAATGTTAGCAAACCCAAGCCAACAACACATTAAAATGATTGTACAAAATGATTAAGATTTATTACTGAGATGCAAATATGGTTCACATTGCACAGATCAAATATGCTACACTATGTTAACAAAATAAAGGATAAAAGTTACATTCTCTTTTCAATAAATGCAGGAAAAGCATCTGGTAAACTCAACACTTTCCATATAAAAACTCACAACAAGCTAGGAAGAAAAATACTTTAGTATAATGAAGACTGTGTATGAAAAGTCTACGTTAACATCCTATCCAATGGTGAAAAATTGAAAACTTTTCCTCTAAGATAAGTAGTAAGGGAGCGTGCCCACTCTCACTCCTTCTATTTAACAGCATACTGGAAGTGCTTACTAGAACAATTAAGAAAGCAAAATAAATAAAGTTATCCAGATTAGAGGAAAAAAATAAAATTGTATCTGTTAGCAAATATATATTTATAAAACTGTAAGACTCCATGAAACTGTTAGAATTAATAAAATAACTTTAGTAAGGTTGTAGGATACAAAATCAATGTACAAAGATCAGTTGTATTTATGTACACTAAAATGAATGAGCTAAAAACGAAAGTGAAACAACATTCTCATCTACAATAACACCAAAAGGAATAAGATACTTAGGAATAAACTAATGTATTTTTTAGCATGTGAATTACTTATATGCTAAAAACTATAAAATATCAGTGAAAGAAATTTTAAAACACACACATAATAGAAAGGCATTTTGTATTTATGGACTGAAAAACTTAGTATTCTCAAAATAGGAAATCAGCAAAAATCAAAAGTGGTCAAACTGACTCTAAGAAAACAATAATGCTGGAGGACTCAGAATTTATTTCACAATATATTACAAAACTACTGTAATCAAAGCAGTATGGTGCTAACATGAAGACAGATGTACAGCCCAATGGAAAAAATACATCCATGCTTATGTAGCTAACTAACCTTTGAAAGGATGCCATGAGTACACAATACAGGGTAGGCTTTTCAATAAACAATGTTGGAAAAACTGTATATTCACAGGGAAAAGAATTAATTAGGCCTTTAATCTATACATATATAAATTTAGTCCTTATGATAACTCATAATAGAGTAAACTTTAATACGTTTTCACTGTGAGGCTGGAAACCTCAGTGGAGGAAACAGAAGGTAGCGTTGAGGATTTCACAGATACCACCTTGAAAGCCCACAGAAGAAAAAGAAAAATAAACAAGCAGGACTTAGCAAATTAAAATCTCTTACTTGGTAAAAGAAACAATAAATAGACAGAATAGACAGTCTGTGAAATAGAGGAAACATTTGTAAATCATATATCTAATAAACAATTCATCTCAGAAATGTATAAAGTACTTCTAAAGTTCAATAGCATACAAACCAGTAACAATAAAAAGTAGGATAAGACACTGAGTAGATGCTTCTCCAAAGAAGACATGTGAATGTCCATGGATAAAACTGCTCAGTGTCACTAATCATCATGGATATGCAAATGCAGGCCACACTGAGAATCATTTCACATGTATTGGGATGACTATTAAAAAATCCCAACCAACTAACAAACAAAGCCTGAAGATCCTAAGTGTTGGTGATCATGTGGAGAGGTTGAAGTCATTGCACACGTCTTATGAGCATGCAAAATGGTGCAGTGCTTTGGACAACAGGATGAAAGTTCCTACAAAAACTTAAAAAGAGCTACCACGTGATCCAACTTTCATTTCTGGGTATATACCCAAATGAATTGGAATTGGGATCTCAAAGAGATACCCGTAATCCCATGTTCATTGCTTCTCTGTCCATAATAATGAAAGATTGGAAAACATCCTAAATGTTTACTTAGCAACAGATGATAGGATCAAGAAGACATAGAATGTTTCCACAGTGGAATATGTTATCCAGTCATAAAAGGAGGGGGATCTGCTAATAATATGTGATAACATGGATGAAGCTTGAGGATATTACGGTACATGAAATAAACTTGTCACGGAAATAAAACGCTTCTACTTACATGAGTTGCCTAAAATAGTAAGATCCGTAGAATCAAAAAGCAGAATAGTGGTTACCAAGAGCTAGGGGGAGGGGGTAATAAGGAGGTCCTAATCATCAGGTATGAAGTTTCAGTTAAACAAGGTGAAGGAGTTGTAGAGAGGTGCTGTACAATATTGTGACTCTAATAATAGTAATCATTGCACACTTAAACATTGGTTGTGATGGGGTAAACATCAGATTAAAAATTCTTTTTGAATTTTAGTGTGCAGTAATAATGTTTATATTCCTTCTGGAATTCGGTACGGTACATACAGCACATAACCCATCTTGATTCCTTGTCTCATCCTTTTCCCTTCCTTCCCACTACCGTCCACTCATCTCTTCATTCTCTTCTTTTTTTCTTTGAATGATTGCCGCACATGATGCTTGCATTCCTTCTGTGGAGTTGCTGTGTGTTCTTACCATAATACAATATAATAATAGTTTAAAGAAATGAAACCTGTACAACCATTTCTGTGGCTCAGGAAGTTTATGCTCAAACATGAAAGCCCAGAAAAACAATTTTGGTACAATTTTGTTTACTTCATGGAATTCCCCAGGAAAAAGACAAGGTTCACTCCTGTACCCCAAGCCTTACCCCACCTTTTCTGCTCATTCTACTGTTTTGAATCTCGTTTGGCTTAGAGCAGAAAAAAACAATCCCTAAGATCACATGCTTCCACTCTCAGGAGATAAAGTCTCGGTGCAATACATCCATTTCCTGTTCAAATCCCATTTATTCACTCTCCTTCACATTAAATGTGTTCATCTCCACTGAGGGCATGTTTTAATTAAACCCAGAAACACATAGAAATGTGAAAAATGACACATACCAAAAAGTACATAGATAGATATAAAAATTCTATGGCTATTTTCTTATGATAGGAATAAATGTATGTTCATCAAAAATTAAAACAAAAGATGTAAGTAAAAAGACTTTAAAAAATCACACATATTCATCTTAATTTTTAACAATATGAACACTGGAAAGCCTAGTCTTTCAGCCTTTTTAAGAGGAAAGGGAGATTGTCATTTGCATATTTTTTCATTTATAAGAATGGGATAATGTTATATATTCATTCATAATTTGCTTTTTTACATGGTGCTATAATTAATTTTTTACAGCAATCTTAAGTGTTTATGTCTTCTTGCCTTCTTTAAAATTCACTTTTAAATGTTTTGAACAGAGTAGTATTTCTAAATACAAATGCATTAATGATTTTTCCTTTGCATTACTATAGTGCTACCCCCGCTAAGAGAGATATTTGTACTGCATTTTAATATTTTTCTTCTATAGACAGTGCAAGGAAACAAATCTAACAATTTGTCCCACAGGAGATGTTTTAAAATATGAGTTTTCTCATACTTACAACATAATACAGAGATGGTCCATCTACTTGCTCTGATGAATGACCATACTCTAAAAAAGTTTTTTCTTCTATCTTCCTCATGACTTTTTATAGAGAAAAGGGAGGAATCCAATTCACTGTTCATTTCAACTGGCATTCACTAAAGCTTTCTCTGCTTATGCTTGGTATCTTACATCCATGTCAGGTGCACCTTTGAACCCAATGCATGACTGGCATCTGGTTATGCGTAGTCATGTTTCAAAGTGTGTAATTTCTTTGTTTAGTCTTCTGTGACACAGCATACTGTCAGAGTTTGGAAGAGGACAAAGGGACATCCCACATTAGCTATTTCTGTCACTGTTTGTCTGCATATACCTTAATAAACAAATGCATCCTCTTCCTATGCCATTATCTTTGTGAGGTGATAAATGGCATTTCACCAGCTGGACAACTTTGTTTGACTTTGGAATTCAGAAGCTATGTTTAGCTTAGGTAATCTAATGCCAGGGAGGTGTTTGGGGGAAGGAAAGTTGCAGACTGGTGGGACTGGAAATCCTAACACTGTCAGACTGAAAGTGGGCCAGACAGTTAAGCTCCCATAACCAGTGAATGAACCTGAATCTGTGGTCTGAACTAGAATGACCGCCAGGAAGAACTTTTATCTGGCTTTTTCTTAATGTGCCAGGCAATTTGCTTATGACATCCCATAACAGAGGCCATAACTAAGCAGGGTCAGACATTAGACAAGGTGTCCAGAGGTAGACGGTAACAATAGGTCAGCTCATGTGTCATGCAGACAAGCTTACTGTAAGGTCTGGAAACCAAGAGGGCAACACACAGCTAAATATGGCTTCTTGTGAGGTTTCATGTTCAGAACTGCAGGTCAGTCCTAACAGCACCACTAGCACATCTAGCAAGGAAGGCCCTAGAAAGAATGAAGTTAAATCATACAAGGCATGGGAGCACAAGCAAGCCAGCAGCAGCATTTTGACTGTTGTTTGAACATGGCTAGCATGCTGGATGTGTCGGAGGGAATGGTAGAAGGTAAGGCTGAGAAGGCAGAGAGGACCTAAAAGAAGAATTTTACCTGCTGAGGAATCTGGATGCATTCTGTGGGCAAGGAGAAATTTACTGATAGGCTCAAGTTGGAGCGTGACAAGACTCATTTTGCTGTGAAGATAGACTGCTCTGGTGACTGTGGAGAACAACATTGTTGAAGGGGATTAATATGGAAGATAAGGGGGCTCATTAATTGACTATGACAATAAGGGGAAAGAGCAAGGATAGATGCTGTGGCATTAATTACAGGGGCTAAATACTTGGAACACCCTCAGTAGCAAAGAATAGGAGTGGTGTCATCTATTATGCAAAAGGATAAGACAGCTCTTTCATACACTGATACGTTAGTTGAAAAAGGGCTAACACACACATTCAGAACACTATGTATGCTATTGTAAGTAGTTGAGTGAAAAAAGAGTAAATAAAACTGTATGTTTGCATAGGCATACAATCTAGTACTCAAGTTGGTTTGTGGGGTACTTTGGATAAAAAAGGGTTATGTTTCATCATATAGTCTTTCATATTGTTTGAATTATTCATGTGCAAAATTTATAACTTTTAAAAACTGAAAGTCTTATCAAATAGCTTATGTGAGAGGGGAGTTTGGAAGGCACGAACTCCAAGATGTGGGTTTTTCTAAAAGCAAATCCCTTAGTTGCAGCAACCAGGGTTTCCCATGTCCACCTACTCTCAGGTTGGGGAGATAGCCCAGTGGTTTAAGTGCCTGCCTGGCAAGCCTAA
The DNA here is from genome assembly GCA_002564305.1 of Octomys mimax. NCBI lineage: Eukaryota > Metazoa > Chordata > Mammalia > Rodentia > Octodontidae > Octomys > Octomys mimax. The sequence goes on along the minus strand of NDGM010006074.1, from coordinate 13,660 downwards.
GGACCTGGGTTTGATCCCCAGTACTGTATGCATGCTAGCCCTAGCACCACAGGCATGCGGAGCCAGGCACTGAAACCAGGCATGGTGGTGCATGCCTGGTATGAGTCTGAGCTGCATAACAAGGCCCTGTACTGAATAAATAAATAAAAGATTTTTTTAATTAAAAAAAATCCACCTACTCTCTTTAGCCATATAATCCAGTTATATGGAGATAAGAATTGATATAATTTTTAATGGATAATACACATTTCATTTAAAACAGCTGTTATAACAACTGCAATGAACATTGGGATTTTCATGTTGACATGGAGAAAAGAGTGCTCACTCCCATCTGACTAATCCACTATTTCAAATCAAGGTTATTTCTTTGGAGCTTTTAAAATTTTTAACTTCTGGGTATAATGTGTAATATAAAACCAAGCTCAGATCTCACTCTCAGTAGGTTATTTATGAGACTATCTTTTGTTCAGGATAGTTCGGTTTTCTCATGTTGTTTTAAATCTTTGAGAAAAAAAAAAGCCCTAGAACTCTGTGGTGTATAGATTTTTCAGTCTCCCTCAAGCACCCAGAATTTTTTTTGTTTCTTTTTGAGTCCAGGGAAACAAGTCTTTTTTTCTTAATATAGTTTTATTCACACATCATTAAGCTGATTTACCACATTATACACCAGTGTAGGCTTAGTAATCGTGGTTTTCTCTCATCAAGAGAATGAAACAATTACTCAGAGCCTACTATAATGAAAGGATTTTGCCCAATTCTGTAAGTATCCACCATTGGGAATTTTTCTAAAATTCCTGATTTCATTAAAGTTCACAGGAGGGATAGGCATTAAGTAAATTATAAATGCAACAAATGAAATGTAAACTATAAAGTGGAAGTGTATGGCCCTTAGGGCTTGGCAGACTAATATAGAAGATTTCTAGGGAGTAGAACTTTTACGTGGGGTTTTAACTTGCACTGTTTATTTTGGAAAGAACATTTTGTTGGGTGGGTTTGCTCTGCATTGTGGAGCTCCTTGATTCCAAGTTTTCTCTCTTAAAACCCACATATTCCAGTCGCACACTTACACATACACACAAGCACACACAAGCACACAATTGTTTTGTTTCTCTCAGTAAATGCTAGACTGTAAATATTCTGTGGTTCTCTGTAACATGACAAAAGGAAAGCTCAATGGTGATTAGTCACAATTGCTGGTCTCCTGGAGGTGCAACCCCATGATAATAAGCAGGAACAGCGGCAGAGTGTGGAGGGGACAGAGCAAGGGGCCATTATGGCCTGTGGTGAGCAGCCACCTGGAAGACAGTGGCATGTCCAAATCAGAGAAATAAATGACCAGCCACAAGGTTAAAAGCTCATCATTCAAAGAGTGTCCTTCATATATTTGAAAGCATCTGGAAAGCAACTGGCGTCGGCATGAACTGCAAACTCATTTACCAGCTTGGCAGCATTGCTCCAATGGCCACCTCCCTAATCACTCATCGTGTGGGCCCAGAGCGCTTGCGCTGTGCTCATAAACAGACAAAGCAAGCCTGAAAATCAGCAGGATTTCACTGAATGGATGCTTGCCCAGTGGACACAGAGCACACTGAAGCGACCTGAACCTTCAGTCTTTATGGGCCATTTCCTACTCCATCAAGTGCCATAGGGCTATTTTCCCCTTCTCTCCTCTTTTCATTCTTTCTCTTTGGGTTTTTCTTTTTCTTTCTTCTTTCTTTTTCTTTTCCTTTTTTCATCCTCTTTCTTCAGAAAAGACCTAGACAGCAGGAGTTTTATTAATATTCAAAATGAAAATGCAAGCTGGGCACTTCTGTGAATCATCCACAGGTTTACTTTTTGTTGTTGGTGTTGTGCCAAGTTGCTATTTATTTAAAAACAAAAATCAGGAAATGAAATCATAATAAAACTGTGAACTCTGAACGCACATTTCATAATTCTAGCCATCTATACTCTCTGTGAAGGACACAGGTTTACTTTAAAAGCCACTGTTAGAAATGGGAGTTTGTGTGACACATTGTTCTTCAGGTGCTATATGTGGAGTGAAAGTTATAGAGGTGAAGACCAGGTGTATGCTTCCAAAATGTTCCTTAGGAGGGAAACCTAGCCACAAGTTTTCTGAGGTTGGAGAAAGCTCTTCCATTCCCTGGAGAAAAATACCCTACTGATGAAGGTTGGAAATATTCCTCTGGCAAGGTAGTAAGGAGTCTGTGTTATATTCTACAGAGTCTGAGCTGTTCAGACACCAATGGTAACAATATATCCTAAGATTTTCGTATGTTTGTGTTTTAAGGTTCAAAGTAGAAGGTGAAACCTGTACAAATGTTACTCTCCCTAGCATCTAGTACAATGCTTTATATCAAGTATGGTTCAGCGATTTCAAAAGATAATCAGATGTAATAGTCACCCATGTTTCCAATTTCCTTGGAATTTGGGTTTTATAGCTTCTCCAAACTCATGAACTCAGGTTGATTATATTTTAGGAAATGATAAAATCAGAGGATGACATAAATGGTTTTATACATAAAGAGAGCCAACAGAAAACTTACTATAGTCCAAGTAGGAGAAAGCCTGCTTTAAGTCAGAGTAAGGCATCCAGTAATGGTAAAGAAGCAATGCCTTGAAATGACAATTCTCAGTGGCTCAGATCGTTATCATCACTGTTAAACTAAATGAACTGGATGCATAACCAACCAACACCTGCCTTATATTTTAGAATCTGTTTTTCCAGTAGAACAATATTGATTCCTTCCAACTCAGTCACAAGAAACTCACTGTAGCCTGAACTTCTGATCATAGTGTCAATCTGTGAACCACTAACTGCTAAGGAAAGACCTATTTATTGTTAGGTCAGAACCAGGAAACCTGGGAGAATTATTTTGACTAATTCATAACTTCCAATTTCAAATATATATAAGTAAATGATGAAATCAAATACGAAGAGTTTTGATATCTTTAATATCTAGAAACTCCTTGAAATACTTTTGTATTGTCTATTATTATCTCTTGTTAGATATGGAAATGTACCTGCTTTGGTTCAGCTATTTCCTGGAAGAATGACAAGATTGCTCAAATTCATGGAAAAACAATATGAGAAGATTCACAAAGTATAGATGATGACATAGGGAACAATTCAGTTCTGGACACAGTAGAGAGGCTCAGACACAGTTGCATAGCTGAGTTTGCTTTACTCTGCTGAGTTAAAGATATCTTGTTTATTTTTTTGGACAGGGTTTCACTAAGTTGCCCATTATGGCTTCCAATTTACACTTCTCCTACCTCAAATTTCCAGGTAGCTGGGATTATAGATATGTGTCACCATCCCCCATATTACAATTACCTTGCTTCCCAATTTGAAAAACAAGTTTAACTTTTGTGATGGGAGCAGGGTAGATGCCCAGGAAAATGCTGGGGTAACATTGGAGAAGGACACAGGCAACTTATTTTGCTCTCTTGAAAATCTGACCAAATGGTTTCCCTACACTCTCTTTAGAAGCTGATCCTTGGTCTCCTCTTCCAGAGAGGAGAGACATCCAGGTGAGCCTGGGGTCTCAGGCAATGGCTCTCTAAAAGTCCTCAGAAGACTGGGACTGTGTGTGAATAAGCCAGGAGATGGAGAGGAATGCATACCATTTGATCCCTAAAATCAGGATTGGTTTGTTTTGTGAGTGCCACAGGGTCAGTGACTGTAGTTCAAGTTTAATAATAACCCTGCAACCGGTGGATATGGTCACATGATAGTTGACCTGATTAAAAAGGTTGCATTATGCAGTCTTGAAAATTCTGAGTGAATTTAGAACAGATCAGTGGAATTACCAGCCCCTTTAAATTATGGATAATGAAACCATGGAACATGTTATCCCAAGAGGAAAGAAACTGAAAGCATAAAGGCTTTTTAGAAAACTGCAGATGAATTCATAATGACCGAGCTAAGTGCGTTGGTAAGATACTAAGCTATTTGGAGGATATGACTTTTACCTTTCCAACATGAGAAAAGATAGTGCTTTTTCTCCACAGGGAAATTCTTGGGGATGATAATCTTTTGGAGTTTTTTGTTCCTTCAGAGCAGTGGTAGGAATGGCTATCCGATCTACTGGGTCTGTTGTCAGACTTTGATGCTGCCTATAGCGTTAGGTGTGGGCAATCAGAGGAGGGCCTCAGCCTACAGCCCACAGTGATCCACAGTGAGACGTCTTCCCACAGGGCTCTAGCTTTCCCAAGGTATTTCTCCATCACAGGGGTACCTTACAGAGTGTAGTACCCGGGCTTGATCCCTGCAGTCTCTCAGAAGAGTGGGACTGTATGTGTGAAGAAGCATTGCTCACAGGGTGGGTGACATTCAGGGTCCTGAAGAAGGATGAAACTGTGGTCTGCCTCTTTTCTCACGTGGCATCCTCTGACTCTCCTTGCACAGGCTCCAGTGCCTACCTCAAAATCTCCTTTCTCAGATGTACAGAAACCAAGCATCACACAATATGTTCTCTCTCCCCTGTCCTCAAACATATGAATTTTAAATAATCAAACTTCAACTTCACAGGAAAGCGAGGGTCCTATCCCTTGTGCAGGACCCTATTCTAAGCATGGCTATGGGAATGGATAACTGTAAAAGAACAGATCCGAAGCACCACTTGCTGGCGAGGGACTGATGGCAGCAAGAAAACCTCCATTGGATTCCAGGTCATTTTGATTTATTTGAGGTTCTTGGGAGGTTAAAAGATAAATGTTTTTCACCATAGGACTCCAAATATGGTGGCACATTTGGGTTGCAGTAAAGACAAACAATGCTTTGAAGACCAGAAATTTCCCAAAACTCTATGTACTTATTTGGAAAACAGGTTGAAAGTTGACCTTGAGGTCCTCTTGTAAGAATGATGCCTGAGGTAATTGGCCTGGCTGCCCTTGTCATTAGCCTGGGAAGCCAAAGAGTGGAGCTGAGGTTGGGTCTTTGTGAATATTTGAAAGGAAGATCAGTGATGATTTGGAGATTTTATTTATACGTAAAATTGCCCTAAAAATAATATTTTAAACAAGATAGTCTATATCTCACTCACCTGAAAGAAACCTAGATAGAAGACAATCTAGACCAGTATGGCAGTAGGAGTAGCAAGAAACTGCGTCTGTTTTGTTATATTCTCTGTGTGGCTTCTACACTCAAGACAAGTTCATGCTCTGATATGGCTTCTTAAATCTCGCCATCACATTGTCATTCCAAGCAGCTGGATGGAGGAAAGTGACAAAAGAAATGTACTCTCTCCCTTACAAAGAGATTTCCCGGGCTTAGCAGAAGTCACCTCTTCATTTAGCTCATTGGGCAAAGCTAGTTATAGCTTAGGATCCCTGAAAGGGAGGCTATGAAATGTCAGCCGTTAGCTGGATAACAGCATATTCCACTTAAAATAAATCGAGGGTTATTTTACAAGGAACGGGGGCGGGGAGGGGGTGAAGGCAGTAACTAGCACTAACAAAACTAGCTAACTTTCATGTTCCCTGGGTTACAAATTTGTGGTTCGGAGTTCTCTTTAAACTTTAGTTTTTTGAGTTTATTGGATCAGAAGTCCCCAGTATCAGCTTTTAAAACCTTCTGCATTCCACTCACACATTTACTTTCTCTGCCTGCAGACACAGGCGGAGCTCTGCTGTTACTCTGACTTCCTTTCCACCAGTGTCCTACTGATCTGGCCATCAGTGTCTAGCGCCAGGAGCTGAAGTGGTCTCACACAAGAACAAACACTTTCTCCTGCTCCCTTTCTGTGATGCTTCCTGAGACCACTATGCTGTGCTGTGGTTCATCCTTCTCGCTTTGATCCCTGCTTTCTTCGTGGACATAGTCCACGCCAGCATTAATCATCTCATGCGGTTCTAGGGCTTCTGAGGCTGCCAACTAGGACAGTGGGGTGATGCTTTGTGGAGTTGATTAGCATTTCATAGTGAAATTGTTTTGGCAGAATATTAGTTCTCCAGGTAATAGGCTCTTGGATTGCTTAGCTTCTATTGATTTGATTGGATCCGTTTAATCATTTTGCTCTTTTCATCCTACTATGCTTGGAGACCACCAGGGAACTGGGCTAGGAAAAATAAACTGCATGTGAGAAGAGTGCAGAGGAAAGGACAGAGAGAAGGAGCTTGGATGCTGTGTTCTTCTGAGATGGCAGCGAAAGCTGACTACCTCAGTGCAGACTGCGTCAGTGCTGTGTAGGTGGGAGCAACCAGCTGCCCAGCACATATCTGGGTATCAGCTCTGGACAGGACTCCTAGCACATCTGTCACTGTACCTCAGTCATCATTTGCTTCCCAGTGTGATTTCTTTGATGTGAGAGAAGGAACAAGTTTTACTTGTTCTGAGAATTTCACAAAACTTGAGTGTGCCCTGCAAAGGATATTATCTGAATAATAATACTATCTGCCAATGTTATATGCCAAGAAATAAATGATAGAAAGAATCATGGGAATGAGGAATTAATAGTCTGTAATTGGGCTTCATTATTTTGAAGATTCTTCAGTTTACCTATGATATTCTTGAGGATGAGAAAAATGTAACATATTTTATTGAAGAGTTTGATTGAAGCAGCATATCCTCTGGGTGCTGATTATGAAGGTAGACACCTATTGGGTGTCCCTAACCTCTGTCCTTGCCTACTGAAGGTGTAGAAGGTATGCTAATTAAGTTTGCAGATAACACTAAATTGGGAGTGATAGTTGTACAGAGTATATTAGAGAATCAAGGTCCCGAAACATCTCAGCAGCCAATGATGAACTGAGCCTAACAACATGAAGGATAGTGGGGGATAAATATGAGATCCTTTCTGGAATCCAAAATGCCAAGCTCACAAACACAATCTGAAGGAAACACACTTAAGTTCACCATGATCTAGTAGGATTTTTAAACTCGCATTATTTCATTGCTTCGTTCTTTTGTTAAACCAATATTTTCCAAAATATTTTTGTTCAATGTTGAAGATTTAAGATACAAGATAAAACAATTTCTTTTCTTACAGAAATTAATAAGAATACCAAAGGATGACACATGTCATAGTAGAATAAAAATGTATTAATTTCAGGGAAGCTTGCCTTGGGAAAGGAACATCAAGGCTAAGATTTGAAGGGTGAGTAGAAGCTTACCAGACAATGGGAGAGGAAAGAATGCTTTGTAAGAAGGAACAGCTCGTGTAGGAATGGGAGGAGTGTCATTAAATCTGTGGTATAAAGGGCGTGGGGGAATAATGAAGGAGGAAATTAGAGAGGTAGGACTAGGGTAGGTGTCAAAGGATTTTGCAATTCACTTAAAGAGCTATTTATGTGGGATGGTAAACCACAAAAACATTGGGGCCAGGAAGTGACTTCATCCGATTTTCCTTTTTGAAGGTCCCCTCAGTGCTACTATTGGAGTGAGGGAAGTGTCCGGAGGAGGGCAGAAGAAATGCCTGGTAACCTGGTAGTAAGGGTCCTGCTTGTTGTAGTCATCCAGGGGAGAGATTTGGGGGCTTCCACCCATGACAGTGTAGATAGAAAGAAGAGGGCAGAGATTAAAAATATATATATGCAGAAGAAAAATCAAAGAGTTGGTGATCACTTGGATGTGGGGGTAGGTAAAAGATTCAAGAATGACTCTCAGTCCTTTTGTACTGAAACAAATGAATGGATAGTGAATCCCCTTACTGAGTTTTGGGAAGCATGTTTGTTCATCTATGGACATGTTGAATTTGAGGCCACCAGTGCTGTCTAAGGGGTTGACATCCAGAGAGTATTTGGATATAAGGATCTAGGAAGCCAGAGAGAAGTTTGGGCTGGAAATACAGATTTTGGATCAACTGTGAGCCAACAGAAAGAGAAACTTTGGTTTTCTCCCATGTTCAGAACAGTAGAAAAGTGATATTTCTGGATTTGAGTGCAAGATGACACAAAACCTAAGAATTTTGACCCTAATCAATCCTAACTCTGCTCCAAACAATCATGTGAGCCTAAGGCTAGTGACTTAACGTCTTTGAATTTCAGTTTTCATGTGTAAATTTGGAATATAAAATACATCTGATTTTGTAAAAATGAAATAAAACAATGAATGTAAAATGCATTAAAGTGTGCTTGGCATTTAGTAAGTGCTCAAGAATAAAAAGTATCTTTATTTTTGTTATAATGACTGTGTTTTACTTGTTTGGGTGAACTTACCATATGAGAGACAGTCTGTGTTTTATGCAGAAGAGGGACAGAAACTTGGTCACATGAGGAATGATTAAAGAGCCAGCTTCAGTACAAGGGGCTGGAAATAGCACTTTTCAAATACATGAATGATTTGAAGAAAAAGACAATAGAATTAGCCTGTGGGACCCCAGAGGGAAAAATAGGATGAACTGACAGGAGTTTCAGAAAGGCTCAGCTCAGCAGAATGTAATAGGAAACTTCCAATAGCCAAAGATAGTTCGTTATTTTTCATGAAGTAAGGAATTCTTCATAATTTCTCTAAATTAGAAATCCTATTATTACAATTGGAAGAGCTTGGATGTGGCCTTACTAACTGTATATAAAACTAGTTTCTAGTTTGTAGGATGTTTATTTATGGCTTGGTGTCCTTGACAAATTCATTAAAAATTATAAACATTACATTACAACATTCAATCTCAGACTGTATTTATTCTCTCACCATAACGAGACTGTTCTCTTCACTGGGTTGGGTAGGAGCTGAGATTCCTTAGACAGGAAGACTGCCCTTTTCAGTGGGGCTGTGTTCCCTTGCCCCCTGCCTCCCTGCACCAAATGTACACAGTAGGTGGTGGGCAGAGGGCACACACTGTCCTGGGTGTTCTGCTGATTCCTTACCTCGAATATATCATCGTCCTCTCCTCCCCCATGGGACAGCCTCAGAAAAGACATGATGCTCAGTAATAAATTAGAGGAGAGCAAGGTTCTAACTCTCACCACCCCGAGTTTACTTTCTGATAGTAAAATGGAGGGAAAATTGAGTGAACCCTCCGTGATTCATGGGCTCCCTTCCCTGCAGAGATTTTCCAGTTGCATCTGGGCGCTAAGCTTGACGTTTATGATATAAGGTATTAATATTTGGAAAGAAGAAGCTGCCAGTGCTAATTATTCACACCTGCTCTGACAGTGAACTGGTGAGCAGCACTCATATGTCAGATCCTATCTATGCATTAAGTTCTTCACTTAAAATAGGAGGGAATTACGAGGCACTGTGGGCTTAGCCATATAGATTTCACAGAGCGTCTACAGGATATACTAGTAAATCAACCATGATGGGGCTGCTGAAAAGCAACACGATACCTGTCTGATAAATAGAATCCTCGGGAAAGACTTTGAATGAAAAAATGTGCCAGAGACATTAAGAGGATATGCGGGAAGAAAATGGAAATGATGGAACTAACTTTTCTTAATTCAGAAAGGAAAATGCTTGCTTCCTCTTCTAATTCTTCAGGTTGTCAGATGTGCCTTATTTCTAGTAGCTATTAGTAATATTAATCATTTTAACAGTATCAAACAGACTGGGTTTTTACACTTGATAAATTTTTGATGTTGAACCTTTGAAAAATGCAGTGGTGTGATTTTTTTTCTTTTCTCCAGAGTTTCTCCCCAGAAGCCAGTGTTAATTTGCAGATGCCAACACATGACTAATGGTTTTATCTCTGAAGATTAATACACATTAAATTAACATAGGCCCAAAGCCTTAGAACTGCATCGTCTTTTGTCGTGAGAGAATATGGCTTTTGTGAGTTGACAGAGACACAGGCAGACTTACAAGGGATGGTAGGTGGGCTGGCAGTTGGTCAGGAAGCTGGACGACCCATTATTGGCTACTTTTTTCTTTGTGAAAGGACACTGACTTACTTCAGGAAGCGATGTGCCTTGCTCCCGTGAAGGGATTGGTGTGCGTTTTCATTTTATCTATTTATTTTCCTTTATGCATTTGGTACAGGGTCTTACTATGCAGCTCAGACTTGTACTGATCCTCCTATTTTTAGTTTCCACAGCACTGGGATTACAGGCATGCACCACCACTCCCAGACTTGGTCACAGGTTTAGCCCCCTCCTGGAGGGAGGGGTGGCACAGCATGTGGGACTGGGGATGAACCCTGGTCCCTGGGCTTGCCAAAGCAGGAGATTAGTCCGCTGAGCTAGCTCCCACACGCCCCCACCCCAGGGCCTGCAGTGCCGGTCCCACCCCTGGGGCTCCCTGAGAGGGAGATTGAGACTGGGTATGGTGGTGCCTGCCTGTAATCCCAGCACTTGGGGGACTGTAAATAGGCAGATCACTCTGAGTCTGATCTAGTAGTGAGACCCTGAACACTCTGTAGCTCCTTCCCTAAAATAAAAAAAAAACCAAAAAGACAAAAGTACTACTTTTACTACTACTGTTATAATTGTTCTATCCTGTTATTAATCTTTTACTGTACCTAATTTGCATATTAAACTATGATATATGTATATATGCCTTATACATAAATTCTGGCACTTTGCTGCTTCAGATAACCTCTGGGGACTAGGGGACATGTCTCTCACTAGTTGCATATTGGAGATATCGCTGCCATTTCTTAGGTGTTTCACTTCCTATTCGAATTTAGTCTATAAAATATTCACAGAACTGAGGAAAGACATTGTTCCATCTTCTAGCAGTATTGAAGATGAGAAGTTTTATATCAATTTAAAATTTTCTGTAACTCTTTTCAGCTTTCTTTAGTGTTTAAGTTCATAAGGATGGAACTGGGAGTGTGAACTTACGTACTGTATTCACTTCACGTAATAATCTTAAATCATTATTATTATTTTTACATTACTGGAAATTTTCTCCTACTCGTCCCTTTTAAAAAATTAATGTTTAATTCATATGACTTAAAATTCCACCTCATGCAGCATACAATGATCTGGTTACTGTATAATCACACAGTAGTGCCATTGTCACCAATATCTAGTTTTAACGCACTTTATCGCCCCCAAAATAGGCTCCATGCCCATTAGCAGATGCTGCTTCTCTATTTCTCTTCTCCCCAGCCCCCTGGCAATCACTAATCTTTCTGTGCCGATGGTTTACCCGGGGAACTTCACATAAATGGAATTATAGTTCATAAGGTCTTTGTGTCTGGTTTCTTTCACTTAGCCTAAAATTTTAAGATTCAACCACACTGTAACATGGATATGTTACTGCTTCATTCTTTTTTATGGATGAGTAATACATCACTGTATTCTCATACTACATTTTATGCATCAATTATTCAACTTTTTAAAATGAGTTTTTTCCCTGTGCATTTTGTTTCTCTTTCTGACTCTTTTAGGTGAGTGTAGGACTTCTTAATTTTTCTCTTGTACTTTGATTTCTTTCTTTTTGCTTATCATTTTGATAGATTTCTTTGATTTTACTTTTTAGCCTTTCTGTGCTAGGTAAATATTTTTAGCATTCATACTTTTAATTTTTGCAAAGACCTTTGCATCTTCCGGTTACTCCTTTGTAGAAGAAGCCTCTTGTTTCACTTTTACTTTCATGACATGTAGTTCCCATTTACTGAGCGCCACCCATCTAGATGTCCCAGGAAGACATCCCAAACGTCTGGCATAGGGAGATAAGGGCTATTTTGCTAGGTAGACATATCATGAGGTCCTCTGGGACACCTAGACCTGCAGTGTTCTTGGTCTATGTTGGGACCAAAAGCCTCTGGCTCCTGAGTCAATCAGCATGATGCTTTGCTAAGGCAGTGCCAGGCTTTTTTTTTTTTTTTTCACTACTCCACACTGTCAGAGATGCAAACTCTCCAGCACTCCTGCAAACCAAATTGGACAGCAAGGACGTTAGCCTTCTTTCCCTTCATGGTTTGTGTTTCTTCTTTGAAGCTCAGGTTTGTTGAGACACGCTTTACAGCCAGGAAGTGTATCCTTTTAAGGTGTTCTGTTTGAAGATTTTTGATAAACCTACACAGGCATGTAACTTCCACGATTATCACGACTGAAAATACATTCATCAAACCCCAAAGCTCCCTGGGTTCTTCTCTAATCTCTCATCTTGACTGTGGGCTTCTTCAGTGGTTAAGGATCTAGCAATTGAGCTCTGACCTGGGTTTTCCCTGCTCCTGCATTTGTGTCTGCTCACCATCCGGGCTGAGAGGTCTGTGAGCTCTGTGGGGAGGTAGTGCTTCGCTTTAGGGCTTGTGGGTGTGCAGGAGGAAGGCAGCTCAAATTCCAGTCTAATGCCTTCCATGTAAGGGCACAGGAATGAGTGGGAGGGACTACCTGTGGCAGTAGTTGGCAAATAGTCCTTTACTCAATAATCCCAGTTATTGCTTTATATCCTTCTGTAATTTACTTCTTGTTATCTACCCAAATTTAGGGTCTCCTAGGACTTTGCCATAGAGAAAGTTCCCCTGTGTTAACCTAACCCTTCTTCCAAACTTTCTTCCAGGCTTCTGTTTTCTTTGCTGTGGCTTATACAATCATGTGGTCCTGTCTTCTTTTTGTTGCCAAGAAATTCATCAAAATACACCCCTCACGGATGGCCTTCCTTCCCTGTAGTCACAGTGGTGTCTTGCCTGCTCCCTTGCTTCTTCACTGTCAATGTCAGATGACTTGGTGAGGGAGACAGGAACATGCAAGGCCCATGTGCCACCCTGAAGTCTAGATCTCAAGTACACTGTGTACATCCAAGGTCCGCAAGCAGTCACATAACTTGGTGTCTTCAGAGGAAAGATTTCTGAGGAAAAAGAAGTATGATGGCTACCTGCGAGAAAGCACAAGGCTAATACTTCCATTAATTGCATTCAAGCTATTTCTGTCTTATTTTTTATCTTATTTTATTTATTCATTGTGAGGTACTGGGGATTGAACTCCAGGCCTTGGGCTTGCCAGGCAGGCACTTATGTCCTTGAGCTATCTCCCCAGCCCTGTCTGTTTTGTTTTAAAAGTAAAAAGAGTCCTAGTAAAAAGAAAAATGAATAGACTCTTATAATTTCAAAAAGCGTCCCAAAGACACAGATTTTGACATTTAGAGAATGTCAGTTTTAGCCTTTCTGAAAATACGACCTGACTGTAGCTTGCCTCACCAACTTCACATAAAATGTGGGAAAATTTGTACAAGGTCGATCCTGGAATAGGGCACCTTGTTCTGGGCCATCGCTAAATTCAAAAGGGAACCCAAATATTATACTGAGATCTATTCTACCGCGTCGGGGCTCAATCGGTTCCTCCCTGTTTGACTCTCCCGTTACTTTTGTTAAAGTCTGTATGTTGCATCAGCAAAAATCGACACGAGTGAGTAGAAAACTGTAACACACAATGGAGCATCTTGATTCCTAACTTTCTGAAATTCTTCAGAAAAGTCACTGAAAAACAAAACTTAAGTACCTATTTCTCATGCCAAACCCCAGATAACCACCGAGATAGCTTTCAAGTTTGATATTTACTTTTTCTGTCTTAACAATTCACGAGGAATTGGGAGGCTATAAAATAGCGTCCTTTAGATTTCCAAAGAGAGCGCTCTGCAGGGGGCAGAACTCCCGCTGGGCGGGACGTCCAGCCGCCGGGCCGCCTGCGCTCCGGCCGGCCTCAGGCTCGGCGGAGGACGCTCAGCCCCGGCTGCGGCGCAGGCGCTCCTCTTCTGCGGCCGCGGAGGCTGGAGGCGCAGGGAAGCCGGGGGGCGCTCGCGGCCGCGGCCGGACCTCTGCGGGCGGTGCGC
>NDGM010005953.1:0-12651 GCA_002564305.1 Octomys mimax | reverse complement strand
GCGAGATGGCTCAGTGGTCTAAAGCACCTACTTGGAACAAGCTTGGCAAAGCACAGGGACCGTTGTTCGATCCTCCAGCAACATATGCCAGCCAGTCCCGCCCCCTGGTGGGCTGAGCTAGCCACACACACACAATAAATAAATGTTTAGAATAGTTACTCTGGAAATTGCTTCAAAATCTAGGCATAAAGTTTATAGATAAAAGATTAGCATCATATCACTATAAACCATTGAAACTAGGAGCTCTTAAGGTATTCTCTTATATTTGTGTTTGAAATGTTTCACGGTAAAAAATACCTTGGTAATTGGCCATGGGGAGAAGAGATGCTTACAAAGTTAGAGTTCAGGTCTTGAATCATGAAAAAAAATTTCAAGGTTTTGCATAAGCTATCACATAAAGCCCATAGATTCACTATTCAGACATCTAAAAGGTTGGGGGAAGCCTGGAGAGTAGGAAATGAATTTTATGAAATTCTGTAGTTCTTAACATTCACTACATGTCTAAAACTTTATTGAATACATTATACTCATTAGTAATTGAAACTAACTGGAATGAGCCATGTCAAGTTTACAGTTTCCATTGTTTTCCCAATAATCACCAGTGTGTTTAAATTCATTTTTATCGGTGCCAGAGTGGATCTTGAAAACCAGAATATCCTTGACTCTTGAGCTATTATTTCCCTGGTAGGTGGTTCTTGTCACTGTCTAGAGCTTTTATAAAGAGTGTTTCAACAATATTGAAGCTAAATTCAATCACTTCTTAGGAATTCAATTCAGTCAGTGACTAAAAACATTAAGACATATCCTGGCCAAACATTATTAGATAATAGTATTTGGTTTATTAGTCTTATATGCTTGATTAGTCCTTTCATGTAATTTACCAAGCCTCTCTTACAAACCTTACTGCATATAAAATGCAGGTTTCTCAAATTGTTTGCAGAATTGTAGAAAAAACTTGTAGCACCAGGGTACTAAAGTACTAGAAATGAAGAAGCTGATAGCTTGTTCTGGCACATGAGCTACCTCAAAGTGAAAACTTTCATGTTAGTAAGTTGTTTAGTATTCAGTTGTGCTGCTTGCTTCAATAGTTGTACTTTTGTTTTTCTTTTCTTTTTATCACTGGTGACATAACTTGAAGTACCCAAGAAGTTTTCCTGGTTACTTTGAAGCATGGCATAGATTAAGCTTTTGTTTAACTTAGTTACTTTCCTGTAGTCACTGCTAATTTTTTTCTAGTATTTTATTAAAGATTTTAAACATACAGAAAAGTTGAAAGAAATGTGCGAAGAACAACCATATTTACCACCTAGATTCAACAATGAACATTTCACTCTGCTTTTTCACAGATTGACCTATAAGTCCTTATTCTTGAATTTTAAAATTACTGACTTACATATAGTTGACTCCTAAGCATTGTGGCATGCATATTGTTAACTAAAGTTCATAAAATTACTGACTTACATACAGTTGACTCCTAAGCATTGTGGCATGCATATTGTTAACTAAAGTTCAGTATTTGAACTTGACCTTTTCGTTTGAGGTCAAGTTCTCATGCAGTATACTACAGAAATCATAAGTGTTGGGTGCTATTTATGTTGACAAACTGTACACCTTTGAAGGCCAAAGCTTCATCAAGTTTATCACTTCCTCAAAGCCTCCATATTCCTTCCCAGCCAATTTGTGTTTCTACCCTTCTCCCCCATTCAACTGCTGATTTTTCTGATATCACCTCTAGCATAAATTAGTTTTCATTTTTAAAAAATGTATACATGAATCAAAATTGATTTGGGAGTAAGGTTTCTTTTGGGGATTTGTCCATGAGTGTTGATATGACATAATTTATCCAAATTACTCTCTTAATAGACTTTTGGGTCCTTTTTGGTTTTTAGAGATTGTGATGAACAAAAGTTGCTATGAGCATTTTTCCAGAAGTCTGTGTCATATGAACACTTATTTGCATTCCTCTTGGAATAAAGAATTGTTGGGTCATAGGTTAGATGTATGTTTAATTTCATAAGAAACAACTGACATCTTCCCAAAGTGATTATTGTTTTATACTTCCATCAACAGTATAGAAAATTCTATCAGCATGATTGTATCAGGTTTTTTAAAATTAGCTTAGTGTGTAGAAAAAACACACTGATTTCAATTTGCATTTTCCTGATAGTTTTCATAATGAGCTTTTTTCTCATGTGTTTATTCATTAGTTGTGTGTATGCCTTTGTGAAATATAGTCAGCACATTTGCATAAATTCCCTCATAGGAGTACTTTTTTTTGCAGTTACTAATCTTTGTCAGATATATGATGAATTTTCAATTGCCCTTAATCTCAGTGTGTAGCAGTTATACATTGATTTTTCCTAAATAATTATACCAGGATGTATGTGGATGAGTTAGTTGAGAGTTAAGCTGCTTTATTATGCTAAGTGGTAGTCTGATGGCCTAAAAGTTTAAGTAATACAAGACAAGGAAACTTTAGGAATTGGAAATAATTATGGGAAAAAGAAATATCAACTAACATCTGAAGTGTATGTAAGATTATACTGGTACAATGATGACTGTCTTAACTTTGATTTATGTTTTTTGGCTAACATTCAAATTTTTTGTACAGCATGTATCTATCGTATTTTAGGGTATTCAATAAGAATAAATTTTTATGATCGTACTTGTTAGGTTTCTTAATATTATAAACTACTTTTATAGTTGCAGTGTCCTTTTATCATCTAATAATTATTATGACTAAATTGTTAAATATTTTTAAAATGTATTTAGTACAGGGTCTCGGTCTCACTACATAGATGGGACTCTTACTGGTCCCCGTTTTCTGCCTCTCAAGCACAGGGATTACAGGCACATTCCACCATGCCCAATCTCAGTTTCAGTCTCCATCTCAGGGAGCCACAGAGAAGGGCTGGCACGGCACCCCAGGGATCGAACACCGGTCCCTGCACCAACCAAAGCAGTTGCTTTAGTCCACTGTGCTCTCTGGCTGGCCCTAAATTGTTAAATATTTAATATGGCTTTTTTAATTGGAAAGTATAAAAATTAGACTGATAATGTTTATTCTCAGCAGTTGCATGTGAGAATGCAGAAGTTGTCTATTAGTGTTTTTTGTTAGTCAAATAATGTGAAATTCAATGTTTGTAAATGTTTATTGATAATAGGTGGCTATCAATGATTATATTGGGAAAAGAGAGGAACAAAACACTTAAAATATAAGTAGCCATACACTGGGGGGAGTAAATGCTTTATTTTTGTTTATATTGAAGCTAAAAATACACAAAATTATTGTACAAGATTCATATTAACACAGTAAAGGTTGACACTAACGTTGCACTTCTTACAGAAAGCATCTAAATAAAAGTAGTAGTTACTCAAAAAGATTTTAGTTTTTAAAATAGTCTGCAAAGCCAAAATGCCATTTGCACAAATACTTCTGCAAATTTTGCTTTTTATGAGTTAAGCTGAGGTGATTTTTTTAAACTTTAAATTTGATCACATTATCTGCATGTTAATGTATGAGAAACGACCAAGTAGGCCAATCAAGTGAATTAAGCATGGCCTTTAGTTTTCAGTGGTTCTCTTTGCTGCCATCAACTGCTCATCTGTGGCTCCAAACCGTAGTCATTGTTTTGACTAGGAGACCATTAATTTCAACCCCATTTTTGAGAAATCCTGAAGAAATAGAATGCTGTATCTCTATCCTATAGAGAATGCTGTAAGGAGTTAAAATTAATGCTACCTTCTTGAGTATTACTTTGTGTGCATCCCTATGTAAGAAAATACAGAAACAGGGTATGTTCCTTTGAGAAGGTTGTGTTTATCCTTAGCTGAAATTTCTTGGAGAAGGTAAGTACAATTAATACCCCACTTATTGGACTACAAACAACTTCTTCTTGGTTAAAATGAATGCTTAATATATGATGTAGAAAGTTTACAAGGTGTGGCCAGCAAGTGTTGACACTACTAGATTTTGTACAGGGAACATCTAATCTGAACGTGTGATTTTCAAAAGACTTGGAAGTTCAGTTAGCTGTTGTCCTCTCACTAGAGCCTCCCACTACTTTCTGCTACCATGGTTCCTTGAGTCCAAAATCCTGTACTCATATTTTTCTGTGGAAGATTACTACTCCTTCTTCCTGATTGTCAGAACCTCTACATTAAAAAGTCATTTTTTTTGTGTGGATCAATAAGCCTTGGAAAGCCAATTTGCATTTTGTTTACAAAATAAGCCATTGAAATTCTCAGTGTATTTTACTGTTTAAACACAAGTGTTTTGAGGGTTAAATCATCTTGATGGTTTCCAGATCAGTGGAAACTGTACCTAAATATGTTGTTGCTCTTAAAGGTGTTTATAAATCTGGCTCTGCTGCAAGCATGTTTAAAAACCAGATACCCATTGCAAAAAGGAGGTAAGAAAACTTCAGAGAGTAATAGAAATACTCTGTCTTGCCCTTAGTGTTTGCAGGAGTGTATATAACTGAAAATTCACTGAAATCCCTATTATGTAATATCACTTGAAAATTACTTGCTTTTAACCAGGACATTAGTTGGTTTGACTACCCAAGTAATGGTAGTCACTTTATGAATATGCATCTAAAATTACTTTATTTTTTGAAGGTTATAGGATCATGACTTCCTACCACTGATGTTCAGAGAATCTGTTGCAGAATTTCAAGGTCCTAAAAGTTGAAGGTCCACATGGGATAATGCAAACATCATTAGAATATGGGTGCAGCTTTTTAAGGTGACTACTTTGAAGAACAGCATCCATTTTGTTACATAAATTCTTAAAAATGTTAGTTTCTTTTCTATGATTATTCTTTTTTTTTTTTTGCAGAACAGGGGATTGAACTCAGACCCTTGCGCTTACCAGGGAAGCGTTTATTCCACTGAGCCCTCTCCCTGGCCCCTTTCTATGATTATTCTAAGCTTATGAGGCAAAATAATGACGTTAGATAATCTGGCTTTTCTTCCAAACTGTCCACTCCCAGTTTTAGCTTTTATTTCTTTTTAAGATAGAGTTTTAACAGATCTATTTTATTTCCTAGGAAAACTTTGGAGAAATCCTTTCAGTCATTGATCAAAATGTTATACTTACAAAAATCTGTAATGCACAATTTAAAATGTTACTGTAGATTGGCTGTGTTGAATTTATGAATATAGAGATCACAGATATGAACTTGCTACTTTCTGAAATTGTACTCAAATGTTACCTAAAATTTAAAATATGTTTTCCAGAGCTAGTTGTTCAGAGCTTGTTTTCACTTATCATTGCTCTTCTAGATTTTGTTAAACAAGAAAATGCTGATGCTACTACTTTAATCCAGGTGTCACTTTTTTCTTTTCTTGTGTGTATAAGGGAGATCACACATAGTAGGCAACTGCTGTGCCACTGAACTACACTCCCAATCTCTAGAAATCAAATTTTTAATTGAACAACTTTATTTCAGTTTCATATCCAAACGGTTTAGTAATTTGGTGATTTAGTCTTATGTTTTAAAGTGCTTACTCACATTTGTCATAGCATGTTAAGTCTTCCAAAACCTTAGTAAAAATCCAGAGAGTTCTTTTTTCTTGTCCTTTAAAAGTCAGTTTTAAGGATTATATGAAAATTCTCAAGAGTTTATAGGTTGAAAGGCAATTGGGATCAATGAGTTTTTTTGAGATACACTAAATTGTATGGAAAAAGACACAAAATGACCAAGCCCATTGTAACAGTATTGCAATTTTTTTTTACTTTAAGCTTAAATGAAGAGCATATTGCCATCCAGTTACTAAAAGACCACAGAGGACAGTGCCTTGGGAGATGAATGCATACCTGCCTACATGTGCTGAAATACAGCTCTTGAAATGTTAGACTTTTATGAGTGAAATCCACTAAAATCGAACGGTAAGGTGTGCTGTAGATTGGTAAAAATGACCTTTACTTTAGGCACTTTTAACCTTCAGTTAGTCTTTTTTGATTCTATAAAGTTATCTGGAGCAATAAAGGCTTCTTTGGAGTTTGGGGGACATGTATGGAAGTTGATCACAATGATGAAAAGTACTAGGCTCTTTGTCTTACTACAGAAATTGTCATTCATTTGTGTAGTAATAGGACACCTCTGCAGAGCTTTCACAACTTTCCACATCACATAAGTAGCCTTTGGCACAAGTATAGTTCACTTAATTTTGTAATATATATTGCAAAATCACTAGCATCTTCTCTAAACCTATCAAATCTCTACCGAAGAAAGTCCTACCATGTATCAGCATTTTGATATGAATAATAGTATGCAGTACATCTGAAGTATACTGACTTTACTTTGTAAAAAAATGTAGATGTTTTGTAAGTAAGTTCTTTTTTCTGACTGAAATGCTTTTTTTTTCTTAAATCCAGACATTTCAAATCCTAATAGTTCTCAGCGTAACAGTTATCCTATAGAGGATGCTGTCATGGCAATTCACTGTAGCAGTTCCCTAACACATCTCAGTATTTTTCTATTGAAAAATTATGTCCGCTTCTTTTCCATTAAAAATGATCTCACAATTACCAAAAAGGATGAAAAGCCAAGGTCAGATGAATCAAATGTTATTACTCATATGTGTGTTATGCATATGTGTGTATACAAATTTTTCCCTTTTACAAACATTTCCCCAAAAACCAAAGCAAGCCAGAATCCTTACCATTGGAAAAATTGTCATTGGCAATACAGTCAAAATAGTATTTCTCTATACTAATGTGGGACTAATTGATTTCCCAATAGCTAGTTCTATACCAATAAAGTGGATATTTGAAGCAATTAAACCAAATAACCTAATATACCTGCATTTTTGAGACAAAGCTCCCAGGTTAAAGGAGGCCTGTGAAGTAGGTATGAAGAGGTTAGTTAAATAGTCTGAAAAATTATATCAGTATACACTGACTAAACAATCTGTTTATTAGCATATTTGGATAAACTTATTACCAAAACAATTTTTTTTGTACTGGGGATCAAATTCAGGACCTTGTACTTTCCTTGGAAGGCACTTAGCTTATTCCACTGAGCTATCCCCCTAGACCCCCTCAGTTATTTTTACTACTGTCAAATAGGAATTTATGCCCAATGAAGTCCTTTTTACCTGATGATTTGACAAAAAATTGTCTAGGTCTCTAAAACTAAGTCCAAATATACCCACTTGAGTTTTGTTTACAAAGCAACATGAAGGCAGAATGATTATTTCAATATTTTCCAGATAAGGTACACAGGGTAGTATTTTTAGGGATCCCCATTGAGATCTTCAGAGGAAGTTCACATTGACATAATAGCTATAAAGTTCTTTCTGAAGACAGTATTTTTATGAAGTCATTCAAAAGATAGAGGCTCTAATTTTCTAAAGAATCCTTTAATCAAATTTCATAAGGTAAATGTTTAGATATGTGGGACTTAGCTGAAACAGCCTAAATTAGTGAAATGACAGGAGAGGCAGAAAGAAATAGAACGTTTGTCATATTCTCATGTAAGTAGAAATCTCAACTAGAACATTTGTATCCCTGTAAATTTTAGCATCTTCCAAAACTGCAATTTTGAATTTAGATCTTCTCCTTTTACTTCACTGAACTTAAAGCTAAAAGTAGAGGAGATACTTCAACAATGGTTACTTTCTAATTTGAACATTTTATTTGTAATATATTTTCCCTAATTTTCAAGATTTTAATTATGGGGTTGAACAAATGAATTCAAGGTGTCTAGAAGTTGTATAAAAGTCAAGTATAATGGAAGTGAACCTTAGTATGTTATTTTAGATAATTCATAAATGATTCTTATAAATATATTATTTTTGACTTTGAAGTACATTTTACTTTCACATTTAGCTATATCATTATGAAGCTTTTGGAGTTTACTGTGTTTTAGGTAAATGGAAAAATGGGGCTGGGGACATGGTTCTATGAACAAGTGCTTGCTTAATTAACATTTGAGGCCTTGGGTTCAATCCCCAGAGCTACAAGGAACAAAAAGGAAAAGGGAAGAAAATGGATGCCTGTAATGGCCATTTAATTTACACATCTATAATACATATATGCTTAACAACAAATATCTTTTTTCTATAATTTAAAAAATTTTAGTATATTGAAATAGACTAAATTTCTATAACCTTGTGAACCTGTGACCTTGAAGAAATTATTATCCTGTCTCTGGACACCAGTCCCCATGCACACAAGCAAACATACTGTTTTTCTATTTGTAAATCATGGAGGGGCAACAAGGTTCTATTTTAGCTGTGACTCTTCATTTTTATAAATTTACTCTCAAGCTGCCTTATGTCTTCTTTGGGTCAGAGAACATACTTAAGTATTTTTACTTAAAATACCTTTTATTTCCTCTTTGCAGTGCGGGGGAGGAATCCCAGGGCTCACATGTGCTAGGCAAGTGTTGTACCACGGATCTGTGTCCCCATTCCAGATTTCTTTTGGTAATAGCTGATCAAGAAGATAAAGAAGTGAATGTGAATCTCTTTCTCTTCCTACTTTTGTCAGAGATATATTTTAAAAGATGTTGACATCACTAAAATGGAAGTTAGGGCAATAGCTGTTTGACTAAATGAGGTCTCAGTGAAACTAATGAAATACTAAGTTAAAGTCACAAAGATAACCCTAAGAATAGAAAAGGAACATACACTCAGGAACTATGACACTGGTTTCTTTCCATAGGAGAGGTTGGTTTCTGTGTTTTGTATTTTCTCTTTAGTATATAACTGAGAGAAGATTATTTTAGAATATGATCCATATCTGCCTCCCATGTTGTCTGACAAACCGATAAAATATTATCAGAAGTGCACCTGTATCACATGTCCTGGCCCCACCCCTGGGCTTGCTGAGCCAGCCAAGAAAATCGGATTTGGTAGTGTATGCCTGTAATCCCAGCCTTCAGGAAGCTGAGACAGGAGGATCATTGCAAGTTTGAGACCATCCTGGGCTACAAAGTGAGATCAAGACCAGCCTGAACTGTGTAGTGAGACCTTGTCTCAAAGAGACCAAAAAAAATAAAGTGCATCCATTTGTGAGAAATGTTTCACTTTCAATGAAAGAGGGTTATACATTGGAGCTGCTTTTTTTTTTGTATTTTAGTACAAGGTCTACTGGGTCTTACTACATAGATTGGACATATAGTGATCGCCTGTGTTCAGCCTCCCAAGAGCTGGGATTATAGGTATGCATCACCATACCCAGTCTCTGGAGATGTTTTTGATGCCATTGATATGACTTAGGAGTGTAGCCCAGGTTCTAGTATTTTTCCAACTAGGAAAGTTGAATCTGTAACTTAGAAACCTTCCTTGTGGAAAGTAACCTGTGTTAATGTCAGAGCCTGTTATGATAGCCCTACCTAGTGAAGCGAGGGAAAAGTTTGATTTGAATAAATGAGTAGTACTTCAGAGATGATCAAGGAATTACCGTGAGACAACTGTTTTCCAAATGGGTCTTGACAAATAATAGAAACTACACTGTCATAAACTAGTTGAAGACATTCATATTGTTTGAAAACCTCATTTCACTTAATTAGCTGGAATTCCATTGATGGAATTTAAAAGAAACAGGGAAACACCTTTTTTTCCTGAGCTATGTATTTCTAATTTAGCCTTCACGAGCTGGAATTAGGGGTGCTTCAGCTCATGTTAGAGTATACACTGATGAAACTTGCTAATATTGATAAAAAACAGTCTTTCTCAGATTATTTTTTCATGGGTATCAGGTCTAAAGTGATGACCATGTGCATTGTGCCTTCATTTTTTAACTTGAACCTTTGTATTCCAGTGAAGATGTTGAAAATAATTTGGATGTATAAATACAGATTTCTTTGTAGATAGTACATTTTGGATCACATAGTCCCATGAGTTCACTAGGGTTGCTCTGTTACATATCTAACATAAATTTGCACAGGCAATTTTGCTTACCTCATTGAATATTAAAATTTCAGTCTGAATTATCTAAACTGAAAAATTGTGATTTTTTTCCAGAAGTCAATTAAAATGAGCATGCTCTTTTTTTCCTTAGATTTCAATACCTCAGCAAGATGTCATTTTTCTGATAAAATATTTCAAATCCAATCTTTTGTCTTGCAAATGTTTGAAAAGCAATGATGATTAAAACTATCAACAGTAGATAGGACTCTATAAATGTACCAGCTAATTGCTTTTACTTGCTGATGTATGAGATGTAGTGAGTATTGGTTAGAGTGCAGTAGAAGTTTTAAAAAACAGTACACATCCTAAATACTAATTTCAATACTATCAAATTTTAAAATGTAGTAAGTTAACTGAAATACAGAAACAGGAAAGGAATTTATCTAACTTATTAGATATGACAATATACTATAGGGCAAATATCTCATTGGCACACATTAAGAAATACATCTTTAAGAAACAAAAATACTCAGCCTCCACAATAAGAAGTTGTAGTGTTGTAAAACAAAACAAAAAGGCCAGTTATACCTAGAAATCACAAGCTGACAAGTTTTTGGAGTCTGAGTAGCCTCCCTGTTAATGCTGGTCATTGAACCAGCATGGGCAGCGTGTAGCCCTGAAGAGCAACAAAGATAGGCAGGTTTGTTTGCCTTATCTGATAGCTGGTGGGGTCTGCTGACCACATCTCTCAGCCCTATGGGGACATGGCGTGAAATCCTGAGGGAGGTCAGGATTCTATGTGGCAGCAACAATACCAAAGTGGCACCTGGAGCTTCAAAGAAGCAAGGGTAGGGAAAGCAAAGCAAAGCAAAAGGGTTAAGCACCCAACTGCACCTCTGATGATTAGAGTCAATACCACTTCAGTTGTCATGAGATGGACGTAGTGTTTATGGTTATAAAAAGGCAAATAATAATATAAATAAGAACAAAAATGTAGAATGTAGCTATAAAAGACTGTGAAAATGATAGGAGTTGTACTCTCCTAAGGGGCAGTGGGGGATTTATACTCTATGTCACCTCTGAGAGCAAGGAAATTACAAATTTTTTCTTGAGTTCCAGGACAGGTGTTAGGGACTTGACTTAGAGCCGAGTTGTAACTTGTTCTTCCTGTCCATCACCCCATTTGTGCATAAGTAAGTCACAAGCCTCTCCCCAAGTTTCAAATACATCCTCTGAGGAGTCTAAAAGTTTAGAATTTGAGGAACAAATGCTGGATGCACAGTGAAGAGAGCTGGAACAGGCTAGAGGGCATTCACTGCTCTGAGCAGCGCCCCGGACTTCATCTAATTCTACCTCACTGAGGTTAATTTCACTTTGAGAACAGGCCTCTGCTTTCCCTTTCTCCATCTGAGAATACCTGATGTCCTGCCACATATAGTGCTGCTGAACGATTCCATCAGAAATTGTGTACATTGGCTCTGAACTGGGTTCAGACATATGACCATTAAACTTGGAGAATAGAAGACCCAGTTTCTTGAGGGAAGGACCCATGAAAGAGCGTTTGCTTGATGACTCAGCTTTTGACTTCCCTTGGGTACCACTGGCTCTTGGCATGGTTCTGATGAGAGGCGGCCCATGGCAGGTCTTTCTCTTGCAGCCTAAATTGAAAGAGACACTCTTGGATTTGGCCCGAGCTCCACCACTGCCATCATTGGTGTCATCCTTGTGAGAGAGATCAGTGCTGCTAGCGGAAAAGCTTCTCCTTGAGTGTTTTCTGTTTCCTAAAAGGTCAAGCACTTCATATCGAAAACTGGAAATGTCCTGCTTTAATTCCTAGAGAAAAAGAGAGGAGACATGTCACATCAAGCTTGATCTTTAAGTAGGCACATTGGATACTGTTTATAATGCTCTAGGTTCTGTCTAGTAGCAAACCACAATATCAGAAACATAATACCACACATAATACCAAAAGCATCCCTCATTACTCAAGAAAAATCTATTAATAATTCTGTAGCTACTTGAAAAATCAGGCAGTGAGTAAAGTTGATTTCAGAGCCTCTCCAACTGGGGCATACATCAATAGACCAATCCCTAATAAAGCATTAACTCATAAACGCTCTGTTAGATTTGCGTCCTGGCTCTCACAGCTATCTCTATATAAAAGGCTAGTTAAGAAAAGGTTTGTAGGATCCTGAGGAATGAAACTACAGAAGTGAAATATCAGGTGATGAGACCGCTGTTCTCGGATAATGGGCCCTGTTATTTCAAGTCCCTGTGCAATGTCTTCTCTGCCTCCTTAGATACCAGATTGTTCCTTTACAAACCTTTTTTTAATAAAGCTTAAATCTGATCATGTCATCCCCTGCTTTAAACACATTAGTAGCTTGTCAGTGCCCTTAGAAAAAAGTAGAAATGCTGTTTCATTGACTGCAGAGCTTTTCAAGACCTGTGACCTGTGAGACTCCCTATTTTCCTTCCTTCATTCTCTTTTCCTAGGCTCTCTACTATCCCTCTCCCGCTGCATGGATATATGGTCTTTTGCCTCTGGACCTTTGTCTCTGGCAGAACACTTCCTTCCCCATTTTCCCCTTTATCTAGCTCCTCCTTCATGTCTTGGTTTAAATATTATTGTATCTGGAAGCCCACCCCAACTTCCCAAGCTCCAATTCTGTATGGGAGTAGTGCCTTACGTTTACCCTATCCTATATACTGAATCATTTATGATATTATTATTTTTTTCCATAATTTTATTGAGAAACAAATAGCAATGAGACAGTTTCAAATCAA
>NDGM010005819.1:0-10959 GCA_002564305.1 Octomys mimax | reverse complement strand
CTTCTAAATCATTAAGAATTTTATTCAAGAAGAATTTAGCAGCGATTCATGTGCCTGACTCTGGGCTGGGCTGGGTCAGGAGAGGAGACAGGCAAGGCCCTGCCCTCAGGGCCTCAGTGGTTTTGGGTCCAGTCCCCTGTCCCCACCACTACTGCTACTACCAGCTTAGGCTGTGTACACAAGAGGTGTGACCATTAGCTTCATGTTAGTGTGTGTGTGTGTATGCACATTTGTGTATAGTGACTAGGCACCACCTTCTATTTCTGCCCTCTGATAATGCTGTCTCCTTACAAGCTCATCAGTGGGTTAACACCCCGATACAGTTAGAGGCCTGTGGCCCAGGTGCTTCTCTGAAAGCCATTAGCTGGCCTGTGGGGGACATTGTAGACCAAAGCATCACCGGTGCTAGGTGGTCATGTGAATCCTTGTCCCTGGTGAATCCTTGTCATGTGAATCCTTGAACACCGTGGGTCACTGAGGAGCCATCTAGGGACACACGCATTGGTTTCACTTAACAATAAACTAATAGGCATCACTGTGAGTGGAGACAGTGCCACATGGCCCAGGTTCTGGCTGGTGAGCGTGGCTAGCCCACCCCACTTACAGCCACCAGCTCAGGCTCAGTATGCTCATCCGTATATTGGTGCTGTCATCTCCCAGGGCCTTGGACTGCTGAGAAAAGACCGAGTACCATTGCCGGGTGTGGAGCCCAGTACCGAGCCACCAGAGCTGCCCAGCCTGCAGCAAGATAAGGAGCTTCTGAATCACACGGGGCTTGCACAGGGACTCGTGTAGTTGTGGACATGACACAGTTTTGGCGCCGGGCAGCTGTGACTTGGATCCAAGCTCTGTGACCCTGGGCAGCTTAGTCTGCCTTTGTGAGCCCACTTCCTCCTCTGTGAACCTGCTCAACCCGCAAGGCTGTGGGAGGGTCTGGATCCGTACCTGGTGCAAGTACACCGAAGGCCCTGTGTTCTTAAAGCATCCCGGACCTCACTTCTGATCCCTGCCAAGGAGGGAGGAGGACTTGGGGTCCAGACCCAGGACTGCTTCAAGGGAGCAGACGGCAGCAAGTTCTCAATAGATAAAACCATAGGTGCCCAGGGAGAGGGGTGATAGCCAGCCCCCACTGTCCTGTGCCACCAGAGGGAGAGCAGCAAGCTTTGCACGGGGCTCTCTGGCTCTGTGGGACTTTCGTGGGTCACTGGAGACCTGGCACAGTGGCCTCAGGTGTGGCATTCTTCAGGGAGTGGGCCCCCTCCCTCAGTGTAAGCTAGGGTTTCCAGAAAGGGCTGGTGTAGACTCCCAGTGTGACTCAGGAGACCAGTGCCCCTGGAGGTGCCAGGAGCCGAGAGACACGTGTGTGTGTGTGTGTGTGTGTGTGTGCGCGCGCGCACGCCTGTGGGAAGGAGCTATTTATAGCTATTCCTCCCCTCCCCACTCTGTCTACATGGATTTGACTAGGTTTTGTTTAATGACCAGATGGATTCAGACGGGCAGATTTTAAGTCCAAACTATGTCAAATAGCCATTTAGACTATTTTCACTCTTCAGTCATGCACTGAGTTGTTCAGTGAATATTTCTTGGGCGCTGACAATGTGCCAGACAAGGTCTGGTCTGTGTGGAGACAGGAGCAAAACCAGCTCCAGCCATGCCTCAGCAGTGTGTCAACCCTAATACTCAATGTAGTGGAAGACTCGAATGTTGATAAAGCTCCTACTATGTGCTGGGCAGGGCTGTGGCCAGAGGGTCCTGGCACACACCTGGCACCTGGACAGCCCAGCTCCTGTCCTCAAGGAATTCACAGCTTATGTAACCATTTGAGCAAATCAGTGTGGGTGCCTCAGCTAGTATCTGGTTAGCAGGCCTCAGCCATTCATGCCTCACTGCCTGTGAGGGACAAGGGAAGGGCCTGTAGTAGTGCAGGAGGGAAGAGGCTAGGTGACAGTGGGCCCTTGCTCCACCACTGGCTTGCTTGGTGCTGTCAGGCAAGTCCCCAGTTTCCTCTATGACTGTGGTCCCTGGAACATGGTGAAGGGGCATCGTCACATGAGAGGGACCCTTCATCTCTGCCTTGTTATAATTTGTATTAGGAACCATGCCTCAGCAGCGTGTCAGGTCTGCTCTGTAAAGTTCCTTTTCTAGGGAGTCTACTTAAATTAGAGAAATCAGGAGTGGGCAATTTAATTAAAAATATTAAATAAATAAGCCAGGTGTGGTGGTGCATGCCTGCAATCCCCGCTCTCAGGAGGCTGAGGCAGGGGGATGATGAGTTTGAGACCAGCCAGGTACACCCAGGGAGATCCTGTCTCAAGGACTAAATAAGCAAGCAAACATCTGCACAAATAAAAATCATATCAACCACATTGCTGAGGAATGTGACAGAATCCCAAAATAGGAGTGAAGGCTGGGGATTGCAGTACTGGTGGTAGAGGGGGTGGGTCAGTCATGTTGGTGCTCTGGGGCCTCTGGCCAAAGGCTCCTAAAGCCCTGCCTTGACCCCTGCCCACATGACCCTGGAAAGGCCAATGAGACCTGCTGGGTCTTCTGCAGGTGACAGCTGACTGGACTGGGTGCCCCAGGCTTCGTAATGAATCTGCTTGAGCTTCTGTGCAGCACCCCTTGGTAGCCCCACCCATCACTGTGCCCTGGTTGTCCCTGCAGGTCCAAGCCTGGGCTCCTGAAGGGGTCCTGGATCCCACTGCTCCCAGGGGAGCAAGCCTTCCTAATGCACAAGTTTGGTTGCCCCTTCTGTGGCTTAGTACAGTCTCTGGGGCACAGCCTGGCACCTCTGCCTGCCAAACCTCCCTGTCCATCTTCCTGACTCTGTCCCTTCCTGTTGGTTCCTTTGTACCCCAGGGCGTGGCCACATTGGATGCTTGCAGGTCCTCCGATGAGCCTTGCATTCTCCTACACAGGACCCTTGAATGGACCCCTGCTGCCTTGGCCCAGGCCGCTGGCGCTGCCACTCCATACCCTGCACCAGGTGGGCTTCTGTGCCTTCAGCTTTACCACCCATAGAATGGGCTGGTGGCTGCCTCCTGAGGACAGGGGCCTGCATGGGCGAAGCACCTGGCATGTCATTGGTATTTTGATGCGGTGGGTTAGTTTCCCAGAGCTGCTAGGACAAGACTCCACAAGCCATGTGGATATCAAGGGATTGTCACCCCCTGCCCTTTCACCCCACACCCTGCCCCATGTCTCCTCTCTGTCTTTTTGTCTCTGTGGTCCTCTCCCCCTCCTCGAAGTCACACTGGATTGCGACCTGCTCCATTCCAGCACAGCTGCTTCTTAACTCGAGCAATTCTCAGATGAGTGCTTCTGCTCTCCGCCCCACCCTGAGGCCCCAGGTGGACATTGTTTCTGGGGCGATACTGGGCACCCCGTGCAGGGGGCATCTTCTTTACTGTCCTCTACACTGCAGTGACCCCTAGGGTCAGGATAGTCACACCGTCCTCACGGGAGGAAACAGGTACAGGAGCTCAAGGCCAAATGGTCACCAGTGGTCACTGCGGGATGCGTCCTGACGTGACAGCCTCCGGGGTGCACGTCACCTCCCTGCCATGCCGCTCACGTCCCTGGTGGTGCAGAGGGCTCTAAAGATGAAAGAAAGAAAATCCATATGGGCTCCATATGTCTACAACCAAAAGGTCTCTTTGGAGAGCAGAGCATGAAATTTTAATATTTTGGGCAGGCAGGCAGGCAATACTTTTGTCTAGACACGGAGAAATGTACAGTTGCAGAATAATTTGCCAGCCCCAGCCAGTGGAGCGGCTTCCCCGCACGCCTGCCAGACGAGGGTATCATTTGCTCTCCACGCATCTGTGAGCAGACGTCGCAGAGGCCCTGGGGCTGGCGGGAGGCCTGGGCCACTGCACACGGCGAGGGACCGGGGAGAGGCTGCTGGCACGCTGGTGGCTCCCAGGCGATCTTGTTGCTTACAAATCAATAAAAGCGAGGAGGCTGCCTGGGACAGGGGCCGCAGCGCCTTCAGCGCAGCTGTCAGGAGGGCGAACTGCTCACACGGGGTTGTTACACCTGTAAGTAGTGCTCAGAAGCGCTGGGTGGGAGTGGAAGCGCTGGTCGGGGCCGGCCTCGCTCCTTGTGCTTTGGCACGCTTGCTTTCCTGCCATCTCTCACCAGGGTCCTGTCGTCCTCGTGGCGCTCCAGCCCTGACCTCTACGTTGTGTGCCCTTCAGCCAGTTCTTTCCCTCTCTTGCCCCACGTTCCTTGTTGATAAATGAGCTCTGGTGGCCGGCAGCTTCCGTGGCTGGCAGGCTTGTTCTCTCGAGGCCCCACGGTCCCCCCAGGAGTCCCGCTGGGGAGCAGCAGGGACAAGCCCGGGGGGCTCTGCAGCTGTTGCTCTGTGCTCTTCCTTCAGGAGTGGGTCACGGAGCACCCAGCAAGTCTGTCTCTGGAAGGAGGGGAAACCGAGGCTCAGAGCCCAGCAGCAGCACAGCGAAGCACAGGACTCCATCTCCCTGCCTTCCTGGCTCCCTGCACCTGCACCTCCACGCACCTGACCCTCCTGCGCTCCTGCCGTGTGTGGGCTGGTGCTGCCAGCCCGTGGTCCTTTGCTGTAAGCCAGCAGGACTGTGACTGCCGCACAGGCGGGGCGGCTTGCTGCCTTGCCTTCAGGGGGCTTCTGTGCATCCACGTGAATAGCGCTTGTAGAGCGATTACGCCTGCTGTGCGCCTCTGGAGCCTCACGCGACCACACGTGCTCCGTTTCTCGTTTCTTTCTTTTCTGGAGGGAATCTGTGGCTTGGGGAGGGGGAGAAGCCTCGTGTCTTTGTAATGCAGTTCCCCAGACCCTTCTGTAGACAGGCCCTGCAGACTCTGTCCCCCTGCCCTGAGCCCTTGTAGACTATGGGGCCTGGTAGGACTCACACTGTCCTCTTTGTCCCAGTGGAGCAAAGTGGCGGATATCAGGACTGTGGCCCACTACCTCTGCAGCCCTATTTAGGTTGGTTCTAGGATCTAGCTTTTGTCCCACCCAAAAGCTGTTTTGCTTATGAAACATCCACACAGTGGCTCGGAAGTGCTTGCTGCCCGGGTGTAGGTCCTTCCACTGCCGGCGGGCGCCAACTCTCCCTGGCCTCCTGCTGTGTACTGGGCGGTGAGCTCAGGACCCTGCACTCTCCCCATAGCCCCTGAAGACCAGTAGCCACCTCCACTGCACAGACGAGGGAAGGAGGACCCTTGGGTGTGTGGATGCCAGACCGAAACATCCTGTGTCCTGAGGGAAGGCAGGTAAGGCGTGGTGGGTCAAGGTGCTAATCAGCTGACCTTGCCATGCAATGGCACTATTGTTGGGCGGGCCCATGCCACCAGAGGGTACCTAGAAGAGAGAGGAGGTGGCAGCGTCCGCGTTGGGGGCTGCAGTGTGCTGTGAGAAAGATGCGATGTTGCCTGCCTTGAACATGGAGGAAGGGGCTGCAAGTGAGGCACTCAGGGCCACAGGTGAGGAGATGGTAAGCTGTGCCAACCCCTTGGGCACTCCCAGAAGCAGCGTGACCCTGCCAGCCTCTTGGCTTTGACACCCACGTGTCTTTCCTGAATGGTCTCTTCTGGGACTGTAAGATCACATGTGTGGTTTTCAGCCTCTGAGTCTGTGGAATTGCTATGCTACCCTTAGAGACAGATAGAGCTCAGTTCTCGCCTAGGGTACCTTTCCCGGCCAAGGATGGGCTGAACTTCAACCTAGAATTCAGTGATTGGCTAGCAGTGGCCTTGGGAATGAGGCTGGCAAACCCAAAGTGATCCTGGGAGCTCTGCTGGTCCCAACAAGAAAGAAAAGCTTTCTTCCTTTGGGGCTGCAGGAGGGTGGCAGGGGACAGCAGGTGTTAGACTGGAGGCTCCAGGATTCGTTCAACACCATGAGCGATGTCTGCAGAATGATATCGGGACAAATCCAATGGCACATGCTGTGGGCCACCCTGGATGCCACCATGCCTGAGACCTGGATCTTCCCATCCCAAGAATGGACCATGTCCTTTGCTCAAGTCACTCTGAGGTGGACTTTTCCATCAATGCTACAAATGACAGCCTCTTGGCCATCTCGGGATCTGACCTTTGCGGGCCTGAGGGATCTGAAAGTGGTCTTGCTCTTCTCTGTTCTCTCTCTCTCTCTCTCTCTCTCTCTGTCTGTCTCTCTCATAGTTTCAGAGAGAGCAGTGTCAGACATCCAGAAGACTTAGAATCTTACCTACTCTGTTGATGGCACAACCCTGAGAACTTTGGTCCTTTTTTAATACTTACTTATAGGGGCACAGGGAGGGGAGGTGACTTGCCCAAAGGACACAGCTGTAAGAGACAGTTGGGCACCAAGAGCACGAGGAGGGCAGCAGGGAAGGACTGCTCTGCATCCCCGGGGCAGGGGAGGGGCCTGAGGGCCACGTGGTGCCGCGAGCCCTGAGCAGCTTCTCCCGCAAGGCCTGGTCTTCTGGCCTGGGCCAGCGAGTCAAGGAGGCGGCGGCTGCACATGAAGTCGGCGGCAGGAACATGCTCCGCAGCTTAGCTTGCCTTGGTATCACAGTAGGGCTCCGCCGCTTCTGTTTCCAGCCAAACATTTGGGAAACTCGCGGAGGCGCCAGCCCATACAGTCACCAGAGGCAACCACTTCCTTCACTGCGGCGCAGCCGGAAGGAAGGAGCTTGCTCCTGCCAGCTCCAACACACCTGGCTCCTGGGCTGATCCGCTCACCCCTGAGTGTGGGGTCTGGAACGCATCTGGCTGGGAAGTGGGCTTCTCTGACAGTCTGAACCACAAAGCCCCGCAGGAAGGCGCACAGAGCCGTGCGAGGTTGGCAGCGTGTGCGAACCCAGCCGACACTGGTTGGCAGGAAACAACATCCACCAAGAGCTGTGCGTGTGGTATCTGGCTGGGTGGCTGCCTGGTGTCTACCACTGCCATCCTCTCCACAAGGTCTTCGCAGTTCTGTCTCTGTCACCGTGTCTGAGACTCCGAGGTAGCACCTGCGTCAGGCCGCGCAGGAAGGGATGCCCAGCCCTCTTTGCAGGGGTTTCTGCTGCTGAGGAGCTGAATGGACATAAGAGCGTCTGCCGACTCACAAGTAAAGATCTCTCAGTGCGTGTGCTGGGCAGGAGCCTGTCCTGGGTCTGGGATCCAGCCACAAGCAGGACAGGGGCGGTGATATCTTTGCTTGTGGGAGACACTCAGGCTGTGGAGAAATCAGCAGGAACAAAGTGCTGGAGTGCTGACCTGTGAGGAGGGACAGGGGCCTGTGCTGGCAGAGTCTACTCTGTCCAAACGAAGCCCAGGAGGATGCCTGGTCTACAGGGCCTTAGGTACTATGGCTGCCTGCCTCTCTGGCCACATACTCGCTGGGGCCCCTTCTGTGGCTTAGGAAACTTGAGGCACAGAGAGGACAAGCCACTAGCCCCAAGCCATAGAGCTAAGGCCAAGCATAGCCAGGATCCAAACCTGGGCCCCTTGGCTCCAGGGCCCACGCACTAACTAAGTTCCTACCTTCGGTTCCACAGCAGTTGTGGCTCCAAATTAAGGTTCCGTGTGCCTCCAAAGACCCAAGACATGGCGCCCTGGGCACCCCCAGGCTGACTGAGAGAAACTAGTCTGCCTACTGGTCCAGTGTCCCCCACAGTTTCTGTGCCTGTCTCATTTTGGTCACATGCTACAAGAAAGGCCACACCAGTCACCTCACACCATCTGTCCACCAGTCCTCCTGGAATCTGGCCTCGGCTCCCTTCCACTTGCCTGAGGGGTTGGTGGCTTGGCTCAGTGACTCCATCAGTAATGTCTCAGTGACATCACTGTGGCAAGAAGCCTGTCCAGGCTGAGGCTCTGTCTGCAGATGCCACCAAAGCCCTACCCTGGCTTCAACCCTCAGTGCTGGAGCCCCAAGCTTCTGTCAGTGGTGAAGGTGGGGCCTCTCTGCTCATCTCTGGGTGCCCTTGGTGGGACCTGCACAGCGCGGGCTTCCTGTCTTTGGTGTCTCAGCCCCATTCGCACTCCCCAGGGCCACGGGCGCCATCTCCCTTGCAATTGCTCCCGCTCAGGAAAACCGAAAGCAAGCAAGCAAGCAGTGCTGCAGGCGCCCGCCAACGGTGGGGCCAGGGGCCTGCGGTGGACAGGCCGGCCCACTAGCATTCCCTGACCAGAGCTTCCATGCAGCTTCTGGCCTCATCTGCCTCCACCAGAACAGATAAGGTGGAGCTCCTGAGGAAGCCCAGGGAGCAGACAAGTGAGAGTGCAGAGCACATTTCATTAATCTTTAAGTAGGAAAGCACTGACTCACACCTCCCTTGTTTTTCTTCCACGTTCAGGGAACTTCTGACCACACTCAGCCCCTCTAGTAATTAAATCTGTACCAAGTGGTAGAGTGACTCGACTCTTTGCACTTGGCTTTGTCTCCCCCAGGGAGCTGAGGTGTCTGGGCTGGGCTCCCTGGGCTTTCTCCCTCTCTTGGCCTCATCTTCATCTCTGTTTCTGAACTGGTACCATTTTTTGAGCATGAGCTCATGGGAGGCTTGGGGTTGACATGAGTTTGATTTGCTGGGTGCATAAATATTGTGGCGCTTCCTCTTACCGGGTCAGACGCTGTGAAGTCACTTCAGATGACGGGGCTGGGTGGGGAGCAGCTGAGGGCCAACCCATTCTCCAGCCCAGCGAGGCCCCCCTAATCACACACTGCAGGAACGTCTACCGGAAACTTGTTACATTCAGATGCAAAGCTATTTGTTAAAGTTGTCAAACTACGGCTGAAAAACACAGTTTTTTTGCAACGTATTTTTTTCCCTCTCGTCACTGAGAAAATTGAAGTATTAAATGCTGCAGACAATTATGCTTCATGGAGCAGTGTCATGTCTGCGGGCTTTTCCGACGCTTGTGGTAGCCTCTAATTAGATTCAGGGTTGTCTGTATGTGGGGGCTCCGGCTTAATACAATTTGGAAACTAATCATATTTAATTAGGTTGTACTATTAGGGAAAAGCCAAGCAAATGGAAGAATTGTGCTGCCTACTTGGGAAACTTACCAAAGCAATATCACCAAACACAGTTATTACTGGTGAGATGAGCCAAAGCCATTTGCATCGTGTTTGAAGGATTTGATTTGCTTCTGCCCTGGCTTCTGCCCTGCCTTGAGGAGGGTCCCTTTTCTAAGGTGCTGTATTTTAATTGTGTCTGGCTTGGTGGCAGCTTTGGTGGCTTTGGTGGCTGCCGCTCTGAGAACAGAAGGTACTTTCTCTTCAGTCAGTGCCTGGAGAATTCCCCAGCACTTGGGTACCAGCTATGGCAGCACACCCATCTGTGTCTCATTTTCTTAAGGCACAGATTCAAAGGCAGCCCCTGTGGCTGTGTATGGGGCCCCAGAGTAGAGGGGGAGGCTCCAAGATCGTGGCACTGAAAATCTTAGTGTGTCAAGGTTTAAGGATTTACAGGAAAGTAATCAACTGGGGCCTGCTGGGGTGTAGACTGCATGAGTCCAAGTTCAAATTTAATTTATGGCTTAACAAAGTTGCAAGGCCCAGAGAGGAAAACTGCTGCCTCTAACTATGTGACTTCCAGTGACGCCAGTCCAGGGTGAGGAGCCTCTTCCCTGAAGAGCCTTTAGGGGCTCCAGTGGCCAGCTGTTTCCAGGAGAGTAAGGATGCCAGTCCAGCCAGTACGCCCATTCCTAGCCCCAGCTTCCTGAGACAGGAGCACCCAGCTTGCCTCTTTCCCATTTGTAAAAAGAGTGCATGAACATGTAATTAACTAGTTGATTCTCTTACTCCTCCTGTATTTTATTTCCAGCCCTTGCAGATAAAAAGCAAGAAGCAAGCAAACAAACAAACAAATGAGTAAGGGATGTCTGTCCTTCAGAGGCAGGGAAGCATGGATGCACAGCCCAGGGCAAGGATGAAGTGGCTGATGTGCTACGAGGGAGGAGCAGGCTTGGGGCAGGGGAGGTGAAGGAGAAGGGAGGGGAGCTGTCCAGGGACAAGCCAGACATACAGCCACGGGGAACACTGGCTGCTGGCCTCCCAAACTGGACAGGGAGCTGAGGTGCTGCCTGGCAGTGTGTTCACAGTCTCACACTTCACTGGAAAGGCTGAGAGGGAGGAGTTGTCAGGAGAGAGAACCAGGACGTAGGGGACGCTGAGCAGGTCCTAGGCTTGTGACCCAAGATGGAGGAGGAGATAAGCAGAAAGGAACTGCCAGGTCCAGAGAAACCGTGGCATCACAGAGGGCTCACATGGCATCCCGTGTGGCCTCGGGGCACAGATGGATTCTGGGTAGATGCCTCCTGACACCCAACAGATGAGTAGATTTTGGCCAGAGAATGTGTGACAGTTACTTTTGTTACTACGACAAAATATCTGACACAATTCAGGGAGAGGTTTACTCTGGCTCCTGGCTGCCTGGCTTCAAGGCAGGAATGACAGGGCCAAAGAGCCTGGGTACAGGGCAGCTGCCCATCCATGGTGGGCAGGAAGCAGGAAGCAAAGCAGGGGCCAGACACAAGAACACATCCGTCCAGGTACCGCCCCAGGGACCCCACTGCAGCCAGGGCCCCTCCTAGCGGCACCCGCAGCTGCTCAGTTCAGCGCGGATGAATCTGGGGATGAACATAGCCCCTCCCCCACGTCGAGCTGCCTTCTGGGCACGTGAGGATGTGGGGGGACATTTTTGATCTAAACCATAGCAGGAGGAAAAGGCATGGAACAAGCTTCCAGGCACAGGCACAAGTGGTGAAGGCTGGCAGGCAGGCAGAGGACGCTGGGACAGCAGAATGGGCCAGCCGTTCAACATGGCTGGGGAGGAGCAGAGCACAGAGAGCCCGGGAGAGGGGGGCAGAGCCCCGACACAACACAGGCTGTGCTGCAGGGAGTGGGCCAGACCATGGCCCCGGGCAGGGGGAGGCTGACCCCTCACCCTGCTGGCCAGGGCTCTCGGGTGGCAGTCTGCTGCTCTCTTTGTTGCCTTCTATCCCTTT
>NDGM010005693.1:0-17813 GCA_002564305.1 Octomys mimax | reverse complement strand
ATATATACACACACACAGAAGGCTGCATATTTGGAAAATAAATCATTACATAGTCAACAGTTTTAAAAAAGTATGTAAAGATAAAAATCATGGTGTGTATTAGGTCCTGAGATGGCTTTAGCCACAGACTGGTTTAAAAAGAGCAGACATACATTCTCTGAATTCTGGGGATGAAGCCCCGGATAAAGGGCTGGCCGGCCACACCAAGCCTGAAGCCAGAGGGAGGGTCCTTCGTGTCCCTCAGCTTCCAGGGGCTCCAGGCACACTTTAACCAGTGAAGCATCCCTCAGCCTTCCCTCTACCTTCACCTGGTCATCTAATCTCTGTGCCTCTATCTCTTCTCTGCTTCTGTCCCTCACTTTACAAGGATCCCAGCCATGTAGGATTAGGCAACACCCTATTTCAATTGGACTTAATCTTTATTCGTGTACTTGAGGTTATCTATTTCCAAATAAAGTCACATTTTGGACTCCTAGAGGTAGAATTTTAACCTCTTATTTTTGGGGAACACAGTTCCCCCAAAGCCATAACACATTGTAAAAGTGAAGTCATAGAGGTTAAAAATTGTGCTGTCTAATTTCTCCATCTTCAGTCTATTAATTTATATAATAGAGGTAACATTGGCTCAGTCTACCATATGAACTAAATATCGAATTAAGTAGAGGGCTTGGGAGTCCTCAGGAATGCTTCATGGTGGGGTGGATCGTACATTAATATGAATCGCTGTGTCAGGGTTGCGCTTTCTCAGCCACTTTGCACCTTCCTCCCTCAGCAGCAAAGGTGCTGACGGGGTGCTCAGTACACACCAGGGATCAGCTTCTTCTGGCTGCTTTGGCACGCCTGTTCCTTAGCACTGCTGGGCTGAGAGGGGGTGTGAGCTCTTCCTCCTTATGAGAGCACATTGGGGGGCAGCAGAGACCAGATGTGGAGGGACCCTTTTAGGGTTCTGTATAGGGACCAAGAAAGCCAGCTCCTGGGGCATACGTAACCCATGGCTAGCATCGTCACCCCGATACTCCTGGTCTTACATCAGGAGTGTTTGGTCATGCAGTCCTTGTTCTGCTCCTTGAGGGAGTCATATGCTGGATAAGGGAATTGGAGGTGCTCTGGGGTAGCTACTCAGAGACCCCATGCAGACAGCCCTATTGACCTGACCAACAGTGAGTGCAGTCTCACTACTCTTGATAATAATTCCTTTCGGGGGTTCAGGGAACAGAAATATTGTACCCAGAGCTGTTCCACTATACTCCTTTCTGGATGGCCTCTGACTCCCTTTCTGTTAGCCCCAAATACTGTCACTGCTTTAATTTAAGTTAGAGCATGGAATTACTACATTAAACAAGCCAGAAGAAGCTATGCCAGGGACTTAGCCTTCTTAGCAGCTGAAAGAGGCAGGACTTGGGGAGGCAGAGATTTCTGTGCAGGTTTTTCCAAGGATTAATGATAACTTCCAAGGGAAAAAGGCACTTCAGTAGCACGTGGCATGGTGAGGAAAATTTGGTCTCAGGTCTTGCCTTCTTTGATTTCCTCAGGTCTAAGGCAGAGTTCACTAACTTCAGCAGAGTACAGCCAACAATGAAGGGGAGTAAACCAAATGAGGCACCACTGGAGAACTCGTAGGGTACCCTGCACATGCGCATTCACACATACACACATGCGCACATCCACAAATTCAATGGCCTATTGAGCTGCCGTGAAAAGCAACCTCATTTAAAAAAATGATGAGAAGTGATACATTGCATATTGACTTTATAGTACTTCTTCAGAGGACAAGGTGAAAACATGGTATCTTTGTCTAAACAATATTAGCACAAACCTTTCTTCACAATAAACTAAGAGAAACTATTTCATTGCTATTTTATCTTTTCTAATTAAAATGAATGAAAAAAATAAAAATATACAACCTCAAAAAAAGATAACAAGTGGAAGTGTCATGCTTTGTTCTGAATTTTTTGTGCATCTCTGTCTCTCTTTATTCTTTTCTTTTCAGCCCATCACTGCCATTAGTTGATCCTGTTACCTTGTGCAAATTTGCAACTGGGTTTTGGGTTAGTCTAATACAAGGAGGACGTGTCTGTGGCCGGCACTGCTTGCAGATGAAGTGGGCTGTCTCATAAGATGCCCACTATTATAAGAGAGAGCCCAAATGACCACTTGGCAGAAATGTCCCCTTTTAATTATTTATTTGACAAATATTTGCTGTACAGTTGCTATATGCCAAGCATTGTATAAAGCACCACAGAAACAAAAATAAATAGACTGGTGGGTCTGAAGTTCTGGCTGGAGTCTTAGGTTGGAAATATATCCAGTGCCTGCCCAGAGAGTGCTATTTCTCAGTGCGGAGCCTCTACTTATCCTTTGCTCCCACATTTTACTGTTTATAGCTAAGTATAAGCATCCCTCTTTCTCAAAAGTCTTATGTAAATTGCTTTGGTTGAGCTGAGTGCCCTTTCTATGCGTTCTTCAAGTGCCTCACTTTATCACCTGTGTTATGATCCTTGGTATCCTGTGGGTTCTTTGGAAACTTCTGGAATAATTTTCATTAATATTAGTACCCAAGAAGCTATCTCAGTGTTAGTCATACAGGGGACAAACAGAAATCACTTGTTATTGGGTGTGAAATGGCCATATTAAGAGAGTATTTTCTGCCTTGACAATGACCAGATTAAGAGATTATTTTCTTTTGTACATGTAGAGTCCCAGTTAAATATTTTTCTTCTTGAATATGCTTGGAAATTATTTAATTTATACATGATTCTTGGAGATCTAAAAAGTTTAACATAAAGAGAAGATAAAAGATACACAATTATCTTTGCAATCTCACCACCTGTGTACACCGATAAATATGTCCTTCCATCAGTATTTTTAGGAATGCATTTGAAAATCTGTTGTGTGTTCTTTTTTTGTTTTGTTTTTATGGCCGAAGATGGAACCCAGGGCCTCCAGTTTGCTAGGCCAGCGTTCTACTGCTGAACCAAATCCCCAGCCCCTATTGTGTGCTCATTAATGTATCGCTATGTGCTGTAATAGAGCAGACCCCTGCAAAATTGCTGAACACAATGGCATTCTGTTTTTCCCACATACATGTATCTTACTATAGATGCCTGTCCTCTGAGTGATGTACAGAACACAGGGTCCAGTTGCTTTGTGCCTCAGCCATCTTTAGTCTAGAACTTCCGTGGTTTTGGAATGAAGGAAAAGGCCTTGAGGATGGATCTTGAAGAAAACACTTTATAGGGGACCTGAGCATAGCCGAAACACTTTTCTCTCCTAGTCTCTGGCCCAGCAGAAGCTTCCAAAGAATCTGCAGGATACCAAGGACCACAGCTAGCAGTGTTTATCTAAAGTTTGTAATATGATCACAATTAACTCCAAGGAAAGCAGCAATAAAAATATGGTCAAAAATGCAGGGAGTGTTTAAATTTAACAACTTTAATTTCAGTAAAAGACACATTGGGGTTAACCCACCTCACACTACTCTTCCGTGGCTCCAGCCACACTCCTCACCTCATTTTCTTTGTGAAGCAGTACTGGAAGCCTTCTTTCAGAAGAGTAGCTATACTTACTGTCACAGCTGCCTCAATGCCTTGAATTTATTCGAAATGCTTTCTTAGTAATGTTGCCTTTGGGGGTAGGGCCAGGAACTGCAGGGTGCCAGATGTGGTAAATAAGTTGGAAGACGATGCCCTGTAATGTTTTTATAGACTTGCCTTTCCATTGGATGGTACTTGGCAGCCACGCTCACTATGTTTTTGATCACACCTCTTAAAGGTATTTGCATAGCATGGCTGAATACAAAGAAGAAGAATGATATGGTTTTGATGACTTCTAGTAGCCCTCTCATAAATTAAAATGATTGTCTGTGTATATTATTAGATTATATTTTTAAGATAAAATACAAGCCTTTCCCTGCATTATTGGATGATTCTTCTAAATAGTAGATAGATGTCATGCTTCTCATGTTGTAGAGAGGTGCAGCAACTTGCCTGGGGCCCCTCAGCCAACACCTGGCTCAGCTTGTCCTTTGATCTGCAATTTTAGACTCATTTTATAGTGCATTGTGGCATTTTGTATTCACAACTGTGAAAGGAGGAAGATTTCTGTCATGTTGGCAACCAGAAAACTAATCTGGAGGGTATCTTACAGCTTGATTGAGTAGGATGGATCATGGCTTGGATAGTTAAATAAAAAGAAACTAAGAAACTCTCAAGTAAAAGTGTAGTATGGATGAGGCTTGGTGGGTTGCAAGTGTTTAGAGAGTGCATCACTTAAAGTAAGTGGTTGGTTTGGCCCACAGCCACTGTTCTTCAGTTAGCTTTGACCCTGAACAACTTAGCTGACTGGGCAGCACGCAAGGCCATTCAGCCCAGTCCCGAGATTTACAAGAGGCTGGACTGGCCTCTCCGCTTGTGAATACTCTCCTTGACACTTGGGACCGAGCAAATGTTTTGTTAGGCTGACCATTTGTCTTTCTCACAATATCCCATTGAGCATCATGGGTTCCTGAGGTGTGAAAATAACTGGGAGGATTTAGAATTCAGCTAACATCTATTTTCTGAATTCTGAATATATATCATGACGGTGGAAGCCAAGGACATGTTTATCAATGCACACAGCACAGTTCCAGGCTTCCTGAGTAATGAACTCCGGATGTGATCTATGTATACTAGGTGCCCTGCTGTGACTAAGAGCTATCGAACGGAGAAAAAAAAATATAGTGACCTCCTGAAGCATGTATAAATTGCTGTTTTAGACCCTATAAAATTTTAGCTAGCACCAAACATAGAACTTCATTCATCACCCCCCAAGTGAGGACTGCCAAGGCAAGCCAGCTCTTCCTGAGCAGAAAGTGGCAACACTCCAGGATTGGCAGAAATCTAATGAATCATTTCCTGCTTTTAGGTTTAGATAAATAATCAGAAAAGATTGTCTAGATTATGATCCAAAAAACATTTTTCATAGCACCGAGGACCCAGAATCCTTAAGAGTTTCATGGAGAGTCACCCTATTTCTGATGAGTTTATTGTACAGTAGAGAAGAGATTAAATAAATCAACAAGATCCAAGATAGATTTTCAGTACAGATGAGATGTAGGAAAAGTAGCGTGGTGAGGGTACTAAGCATGATTTTTATTCTTCATAAGTCCATGATTTGACATCTGCGCCTTGCTAATCCGTGGGGCATTCCACCTCCTGGGGTTGCCTACCGCCCGGCAAGCTAACAACTGCCTTGGCATGTGTTTCTTACATGGAGACCAACCAACCTGGTTCCCACAAAGTCAGCTATCTCCTCTACCTTTGGCTGTTACAACTCATCACCTGCCCTAACCCTGAGGTCAGGGAACAGAAAGCTAGGGAGAGATTTTTTTCCCCTCCGGTTCCCACTGAAATTCTGTAATCAGCCAACACCAAGGAAGTCTGCCTCCACTCTTCCTTCCTGTAGAAATCATGTGAAGGCTCTTGACTGCACTTGCCTAGTCTCACTGTCTCTTGAGTATCCTGTGCACCTCCCATGCCATGCAAGGGGGTGCCCCTCCTTCTTGAGATTGGTGAAGATGTTGCTGTCCTCAGTCACCACTGTTTCCTGTTCTGTTGGCCCTAAAAGTGAGCCCAATACATTTCTCCAGATGACCACTAACATTTCTTCAAATGCTGATTCTCAGTTTAGTCCTTTAGTACACAACAGGCTGCTTATTATGCACATTTCCAACTGATGTGATTTTTTCACAAAATATTCCATAGTATTTTATATTTGAAGGACACTAGGGTAGGCATTAGGAATCCAAAGATAAGTAAGAGAAGTTTAGTGTTTTTAAATGCAAAATATCTCTTTCACAGTGCTAGGACCAGGGACGCAGCTCAGTGGCTTAAGAGCCTGCCTGATAGGTGCAAGATCCTGAGTTTGATTCCTGGTACTGCAAACAAAACAGAAGAGAACACAACACATCAGTGTGCTGATCATGAATATACCTTCTAACTCTCCCACAAAGGCTGCAGTGTCCCAAAAGGCGCTGGAAGCTCAGGAAACAAAAAAAGTTAGCATGAAACACACAGACTAGATACAATGAGATACTTCGCAGGCTGCCTTTCCAGAGTGCACAGCAGTGGACATTCACAACTTCTCACGCAAGAGAACGAAAGGTTACCAGGATTTGCATAGTGTTCAGGCTCCTTTTAAACTTCGAAGATTAGATCTTAAAAGCTCTTTAATTATTGGCCTTTACAATGATACTTATTGCTTAAATACCCCAGGAGACTGCTTGAAGAAATCATTTTTACAGAACAGTATTTTCTCTGCCTTCCTCTTGCAACCATACTTATGGAAGTATTGCATGCTACCCTAACACTTTCAGTGAAAGAGATCTTTTGAGTTTTTTTTTTTTAATTTAATCTTTGGTGAGAAGAGGACAAATTCCACTCTGAATTCCAGTCTTCTTAATCTTCGTCCATTACCTTCATCTCCTCCAGATTTGATATTTTCTTTATGTTCTGTGGCCTCCTTGCTGGCCTTAGCCACAATTAACACTTTCTACTGCTGCCTCTCTGGGGTTTTGCTGCCCTCTCTTCAGGTACACTTTCCTAGGTTTGCAGCAGGGATAATATTTTCAAAAAATATTAAAACAAGCTATTTTCCTTCCCCATAAACTATGTTGCCTAGCAGTTCCCCCTGCTCAATGAATCAATGCCATTCATTGCTTTTGGGAGATTGTGGCTACCATCTAGAACAAAGAATTCATTGCTCAATTTGGAGTTGCATGCTGGATTTTTATTTTAAGTACATAGAGAGATAACAGTCTTGACAGCCTACTTTTCATGGAGGGAGATTTGTTTTCTTTACTTTAAATTCCCTATACTTCCCTTTACATATGAAGAAAAACAAGGCTAAGTATCTGAGCTATATTTACCCTTAGCCATAGTGTAGAGAAAATTTGAAGTTTATTTCCAACAGGATGGAAAAACCACGCTGGCGTTGCAAGGCAGCCAGGAGGTGAGGATGAAGACGCTGCCTTCGCTTCTGAAGCTACATGGGCTCTTGCGCCCTGCACTTCTGTTCAGCTGGGTGAAAGTGTGAGTGCACCTCTGCTAGGAAGAGAAAAATGCTGAAAAGCGGTCCAGCTTGTCATGATTTCTTTTTGAAATTTTTGGGAGTGAATAACTGAGTGCCCCAAATGCAGAAGAATAGAAAGCATTTTGCACTAAACTGAGTTTGGCTGAGGCCGAAAGGGGGCCTTTCAGTGGCACCTCCAATTTTCTTTGCAGAAGCCGGGGACATAGGAGGAATCTGCACATTCTGAGGTAACCTGTGGGGGCCGGAAGTTAGCTGGAAGTGGAAAACTTGAATGGCTCAAGGAGCTGCAAGCCTTGATCTCTGTAGAGGAGGATTTAGGATGGAACAGAACCTGGGTCATGAAGGAACTATCCTTAAGGCTGAGGTCAGCAGGAGCTAGCAAAGAGCACAAAGCCCAGATACCCTGTTCCCCTTTCCATACTGCCATGCATCTC
Organism: Octomys mimax; assembly: GCA_002564305.1. Classification (NCBI taxonomy): domain Eukaryota; kingdom Metazoa; phylum Chordata; class Mammalia; order Rodentia; family Octodontidae; genus Octomys; species Octomys mimax. Next base: position 10,311 of record NDGM010005693.1, on the reverse strand, counting down.
CTCTGATGACCAACTGTGAGAAGAGATAGGGACATAAGGGCTCTGAGGAGAATCACTAAGAAAGGAGCAATCATCTTGAAAAACCTAGTTAGCTTATGCAATATTCATCTTGCGTTCAGTGATTGACATTAATGCTCATTTAAAAATTGTATTTTGCAAAAGCAATAAGGATCTTAAAATGTACGTGAAAGCACACACTTGTATTTATAATTATAGTGAGACTTTATGGCCTGATAACATTCTACAGGCAGGAAAGCTGTAGCTGTCTCTTGTTCTGGGTCACAGAACTGGTTAGTTCAGAGCTGAGACCAAACTCAGATCTTGAGGTCGTTAGGAGGGGTCAGGAATCTTTGCGAGCTATCAGCCCTATCTGAACTTGTGAACATGGGGCTAGGGAGATAGCTTAGTGGCCTATGCACCAGTTTCGCAAGTGCAGGGACATGAGACTGATCCCTATTACTGCATACTGTGTAGGCCCTGGAACATGGTGTGTGCCATGCGGGCCCCCAAACTGGGCATGGTGGGTTGCATCTGTAATCCTAGCAGTGGAGAGGCTGAGACAAAAGGATCACTATGAGTCTGAGCTGCATAGTGAGACCCGGTACCAAATAAAATTTTTTAAAAAAGGAAATACTGAACACGTTCAATTTGGTTCTGGAAGACAGGTGTGCTATCATTGTTATAGGGTTTAATTCTTACAGTATTCTATAATATTTACCGCAGTTTTATTTTTAAAGCATTCTATTTTTAATTTTTTATATTTATTTATTTATTTTCTGTGTTTAGGACAGGGTCTACAGGGTCTTACTGTGCAGATCGGACTCATAGTGATTCTCCTGTTTTCCGCCTCCGAAGCACTGGGATTACAGGTGCGCGCCACCTTGCCCAGTCTCAATCACCATCCCAGCCTGCCCCGCGGATGGGCCTGGCACCGCACAGCAGGGATTGAACCCCGTCTCTGCTTAAGCAGCCATTTTAGTGCTCTGAGCTATCAGCTGGCCCATGAATTCTAAATGTTGCTAAAATGAAAGCATTTTGTAATCACAGTGATACTCAAAAGTTGGCCCAAATATTAGCAGATCAGCGTCACTCGAGAATGTGTTAGAAATTAGGATTGGTGGTACATGTCCGGAACTGCTGAGTTGGAGACCCTGTGAATGGGAAGCGGAAATCTGTGGAAATAAGCTTTCTAGGAGATTCCTTTGCACAGGGAAATTTAAAAATCCACTGGGTTGTTACATTATAATCATCCAAATTTCCAGAAAGTTACTTATTTGTTTGGGGACAAATAAATAAAATTAATGTGCGTGATTTTAGAACAGAAGTGTGACGGCCTATTAAATCCAGTAGATTAAAGAGCACATCTGTTTCTATCGCTTTCTGCTAAACCCACTGGAAACCAAAAAAGGAGTTAAAATGAGGATATACCTCAATCTAAAGTGGAAAGACTGACACATGTCAAATACTGAGGGATATGAATTGGGCCAAGGAGAGTAGTGAGCCAAGCCACGCGAGCAAGACCAGTTTCCTTAGGGGTTGGCGGCGAAGACCTGGACAAGATGCAGCTCGCGATCTGCTTTTTAGCTCACTGAGCTGTGTGGCTGCTGGCCAGGAAGGAAGCTGTGACTGCCTTGCCATAGCCGGGAAGGAAACCCGGAAGCTGAGGAGCTCACAGTGCAGTAGGAAGAGAAAGACAAGAATCAGAACATGGAGACAGAAGAAAATGTCCGAACAGGAACCATGTGGTAGAGGAAGAGGCAGCAGGCAGGGGACACAGAGAAGACTGTGAGGGCGGTTTCAACTTTAAGTGGGCTGATCAGTCATGTCTCAGTAAGATGACTGTTGAAATAAAGACTGGAAGGAGATGAAGGAATGAGCTTCGTGGACATATGGGCAAGAATGATGCAAATGATCTGAGGCAGGAGTGTGCCTGATGTGTTGGAGGTGCAGAAGAAAATTGATGTGGCCAGGTGGAGTAAGAGAGGAGAACAGAGCTGGACAGAACTGTACAGGAGACAGCAGCAGGACACCACAAGGCTTGGAGCTCACTGTAAAGTCAGGATGGCAGGAGGGCACATGTAGGTTCTGAGCAAGACATAAGCTGTAGCCACAAGTGGAGGAGCCCAGAGAGATGGACCTGGATGCCATGGCAACAGTTCAGGCCGAGCAAAATGCTGCCAGAGGTGGAGGCGATATGAAAGGGTTACATTCTGGACATTCACGCTTCCTGCTCCGTGTGGCTGTCCACATTATAACACTTTGTGATGAAGGATCTTGAAAAACATTTTATTTTTTACATGGCTTCATTTTTGAGGTATAATATCTTCTACTTAAAAACAAGCTAAACATGCTGTAATTCATGATATTGCACATTACATACTCAGACAAAGACCTGTACCACAACATACTGCCCCAATGTTTCAGAGCATATTATATGGAAAATTAGAAAAGCACTTCTACTTTGGCATCTTCTAGATACCTCAGCCCAAGTGCATCCTCTATGTGCAGATGTGTACTTTCAGGAGCATTTGGAGTGCAAGGCTACCAAAAAGTTCAGAAATCAGTGGAGAAAGCATTCTCAAAATAAGAGTGAGTTGTCCACAGAATGGCACACCACATTTGAGCTCCTCCTACAGCGAGGCTCCTTTTCCTTGCCTGGGAAATCAGTAGGCTGTGCTTGCTTCCTGTTTCATCTTCAGGTACAGCTATTTACATTTACATTTTGCCTTCCTCTTGTGTAATCATTTTTATTGCTTTTATTTAAATATTTCTCATTCATTTATTTTTGGATCTTTAAAGATTCTTTGGCTATCTTGGGATGGGGTGGGATGTTTCAAATGTGTCCCATTAAACTTAATGGGCACTTGAAGATTTAGGACAGGATTTATATCTCAGTTTATCCAAGTTGCTAGAACAAAATGGCATGTACCTGGAAGCTTATAAACCACAAGGATCTATTTCACACAGTTCTAGAGACTAAGAAGTCCAAGATGAAGGAATTAGCAATTTAGTTCTGCTTTCGGGTTCAGGGAAGATCCCTTTTTCTGTGTCCTTAAATCATGGAAGACATAAGAAAGGTGTCTAGGATTTCCTTTATAAGGACATAGACCACATTTATAGGAGTTTCTCCCTTCTAATCTAATTGATGCCGAGTGGCCTAATGTCCTCCTAATATCCTCCTGGATAGGGAATTTAACATGAATGGGGAAGATGCACATTCAAGCCACAGCAGTTCTTAAGTAGATGCTTAAAGTATTTAAAGGAGAATTGGTACATTTTGAAGGTGAAGCCTATAGAATTGGAACTGGTGTAAGAGAGAGTTGTCAGTGATGACTCCCAGGCCTGGAAACTGGAAGAATGGAGTTGCATTTAGACCAAAAGTGTATGAAAAAAAGACAGGAAAGGAGAAGTGGATAATATCAGGGTCTCAAGTTTTGAAATGGTAGGGGAAGGAGAAAGAAAAAAAGAGAGGGAGTGGTTGAATTGGATGTTAGCTGGTGGTAGGAGAATCAGTCTATGATAGAGATGTAAATATTGGTGCCAACAAATATGGGTTAAACCTATGAGTTTGAATGTTAGTGGAGAGAAGTGAAGAACTTTTGCAGGATTCCCAGTGCTCTCCTAAATGGAGATGTTTGGAAGATAAGGAGTCATCAGCACGGAAGCCCAAGAAGTGGCTCTCAGTGATGGACAGCACCTGCGTGTAAAGTTCTGGAAGCCAGCACATAGGGTGGCCCCTGAGGATCAAAGTTTCCACTGCTGCTGCTACAGCGACCAAGATGAGGGATGGGACTGAAACATGAGCCCTAGCAGTTAGAAGACTGGCGTGGTCTACCATAATACAATGCTTGAGGCTGTGTACTGTGTAAGCAATAGAAGTTTATTTAGCTGATGGTTCTAGAGCCTGAGAGGGTCCAGAAGATGGCACTGGCATATGCCTGGCATCTGGTGAGGGCACTGCTGGTGCATGATGACCCAGGAAAAGGAATTAGGCGGTAAGACCCAGCAAGTATGCAAGGATAGGCCTCTCTTCCTTTTCTTAGGAAGCTACTAATTCCATCATGAGGATCTCATGATCTTGCACAATCCTACTCACTTGCCAAAGGCTTTCTCCAAATACTATAGCATATGGCTTGGGGGTGAGCTTCCAAAATGGGACCTCTGGGAAACACATTCAAACCACAGTGAAGACTATAGCCACTCTTAAGTGACAGTTTTAGGAGAGTAGGGATGAAAATGGATTGAAATCGAGACTAGAGAGACAGACTCCACCAATGACATGATTCTACTTATATGGAATCCTACGAAAGATGAGCCTAATAAAAGCACACTGGCTGCCAAGGCTGGGGGTGGGGAGAAGATGGTTCCAAGGAGGTGTGATGGAATTTTTGGTTGTGATAATGATTATTATTGGGGCTCAATGTCAAGACTTACAACATACATCAAAGAGTGAATTTTAGTCGTATGTGAGTTATTAAGAGGCATTGAGTGATAAAAACATATAATGGCAGTTGGGGACCCGGAACTAGTGAGAATTTTTACTAATTTTGGGGTGGTTCGTTGTGAAGGTGAGCCAAGACAGACAAAGCTTGGGAGGGAAGGAAATATCGTTGAAAAACAATAAAGGGAGGCTGTGGTGGGCGTTGGAGATAGCCTGACAAAGAGGAAAGACTGATGATGTGGGACAGTTACTGAGGTTATGTCTCAGGTGGACTGGATAGAGGGGTGTGGTCCAGGGCTAGGAGGGGAGGGCTGCTTTAGAGAGGCAGGTGAACAGATCACTCACACCAACAAGTGCCAGGCATTGGGTAGGAAGCTGCAGACAGAGGAGTTTGCACAGGTTCCTTTCTGATGAATTTTATTATCTCAGTGAATTGGGAAGCTAGGAAGTGAGAAGGAAAAAGGTGTTGGGGATTTGGGTAGAAAAAAGGAAGTGGGAAGTACTAGTTTTGGACAATAGGAAATAGATGATGGAAGGATGTAATGTGATCCCTTACAACATGGTATGTGAGTTAAAAGCAATTCAGTAAATACGGCGCCATGGTTTTCTACCATGAGAAAGGACTGAATTCAACTTAACTAGGCCTGAAGTTTTCTTTGGAGATAATAATAGCTGGTGAAAATGGCAAAAATTTGAGGGCAACTTTGACAAGAATTGATTTTTCTCTCTAGTTCCAACATCTAGATTTCCTTGCTCTGGTCAAATTGTATGCCCCAGAACCCATATGTTGAAGCCCCTACTTGCAGTGTGTTTATGTTTGGAGACAGGCCTTTGGAGGTGTTTAGAGGTAGGTGAGGTCAAGCAGTGGGCACCTCGGGTGGACATGGAACCCCTGCATGATTGTTCACAGGGAGAGATGTTTCTTGCACCAAGAAAAGGACTTGTGTGGACACCGTGAAATGTCAGGAAGAGAAGTTTTACCAGAAACCAAATCCACTGGCACTTTGATCTTAGACTTCCTTGTCTCCAGAAGCTTGGAGGAAACAAAAATTTGTTTTTTAACCCACCCGGGCTATGAATTATTTTGTGGAAGCCTGAGCTAAGATGTTGCTGTTCTATTTATCAAACTCCTTCACAGGAAGTCTTTATTTTCTCATGCCTTTCTGCGAATACTTCTAAGCTTCTTCACTTTCTTCCAAAGAGTGCTTAAGTGTCACATTTTTATTAAGACTTCCATAGTCTTTCACTTAAAGTTGTGTCCCCTCTGTACATAGCATCCTTGTGTGCCCCACCTCCACTCCTTGTCTCATTTCTCACCTAGCAGCCTAAAACTGTTCTGTGTGCTTTATTTATTTAATTTGTGGTGTCTATCACTTCCCATTAGATCACACGCTACATGAGGGCAGGGATTTTTTCTTTTAGATCACTGCAATATCAATAATGTCTCCAACACTGCTTGGGGCATAACAGACAGTCAATAAATATTTGTTGAACCAACGAATGAAGTCAGGATATTTTTGCTATTTGACATTATGTCTGAATTAGTAATTGACACTCAACTATTCCAAATGCCTCTTGTCAATGCCTCTGTTGAATTTTATTTTCTCATCTTGGGTCCTGAAGTTTCCCTTGCCTTTGAGGCTGAGTCTTCTAGGTATGACTTGAGGTCCAGCCCACCTAACATTTTAAGACTGTCTATTAAGACAGTATAATATGTGGTTCCTGTACCGAGGTCTCATTAGAGAGAGTATCCAGGGTTCAGTTGATTCCAATTCCATTTTAATCTGTGGTTCTTTCTTGCAATTCCAAACCTGAGGTTGACTTTGGAGCATCATCTTTCTTGAGTTCCCACAATATTTGCTCTAGACTAATGAAAAAATGAATGATCATAAATATAATTACTCTGAAGGCCTAAGGATATTTTTGGTGTACTTGGAAAGAAGATGATTTTGAAAGAAAAGCAATTGACTGTAGAGTGCTTTAGGTATTTTTCTCTCTTGGACTTTAGGGGGTACCAAAAATAAATAACACTTTGCATCCTCGTTTGAGCTCTGAGTCAATGGAGAAATAAAAAATGAGTACACATATGAGTCAAAATATCATTGAGTGCTAAAAGCTGTGTTTAGTGAGAGGGCCAGAAGGCCTGTGCCTGGGACAAAGAAGATGCCGCCACACTTCCCATGGCAGTGGAAAGAGCTAGTCTGGACCTCACCAGTGGGGATGGGAATCCCCCAACAACAGCAAGCCACTGGCTTTTGACAGTGAGCCTGCTCTGCAGAGTGGAAACAGGGAAGGCTGGGATCACATTGGAGGAATTCTGATGACATTTCTTTCCATTGGAGGGCGCATTTCCTGAATGTGTCTGTTCATGGAGTCTTCACCATGTAGGAAGTGCGGGCATAGAGAGGCAAGGAAGTCAAGTGGTGAATGCTGTCATGGCCAACTGAGGCATTTCCTAGCCCTATAATATTGCATCAGTCCTCTTTCTGCAATCCTATTGGCTCTTCTCAATGGTGGCCATTTAGTGAAACCTGTAAGACACCAGTCACTGTGCCAGACCTTAGTTGAGGAAGAAAAGAGGAAAGAACACAGATAAATACATCTTAAGTTTTCAAATCATCTATAGACTAAGTGGGTGAAATGGATACATATACCTTTTGTTTGTTTGTTTTGGGGTAGGACATAGTTTATTTGTTACTTAAGCATTTTATTTTTGACTGCACTCAGACTTGGAAGTAAAAGCTCTCAGAGAGGACAGCCTGTGTCTCTTGGCAACTTGTTCCTGGCATTTTTCTTTGGCTTCCTTCATTCTCCTGGCCAGAAGCTTAGCATATTCAGCAGCCTCTTCCTTGCTTTTCTTTGAACACTGCTTCTTCAGCTCAATACAACAGCATGCATATCTTTAAGACCACTTTTGGATGTAGTCAAGAAAGATGTTACAGTGTCCTGTAAATGATGAGTCTTAAATTTTGGTCTCTGTCAGATGATTTGAACCAGAACTAGGGGAATTTCTCACATTCAGTTCTTGGTAGGATTTTTATTTTAAAAATGGAAAGTAGGGCTGGCCAGATAGCTCATCAGATTAAAGCACCTGTTTAGGCAGACACAGGGACAGGGGTTTGATCACTGGCATGTTGTGCCAACTCTGCCCCCAGGGCACGCTGAGAAGGTGATTAAGACTGGAGGTGGTGGTATGTGCCTTGTAATTCCAGCACTTGGGAGGCTGAAAACAAGAGGACTTCTATGAGCCAGATCTGTGTAGTGAGACCCTGCAGACCCTGTACTAAATACATAAAAATTAAAAAAAACAATAAAAATGGAAAGTAACAAAAAATTCAGTCATTTAGGCAGATGAGTAACTTGGATTTTGTTTATTTAGGATTTTTACCAAGTTAAAAGTTAATTACATAGAAAACCCAGTCACCCATGTGATCAATCTCTTGGGAACTGTGGGTTTTAGTGATGTTCAATAAATAAGTCCTGAGTTCAAATGCCACGGTCATTAGTCAGTGCATGTGACCTTGAACAAATCATTTACCTGTTCCTAGACTTTACCTTCTGTGTTATTCAGCTTTCTATTACTGCAACAAAATATGCAATGAGCAGTTCCTAGGGAGGAAATGTTTATCATGGCTCATGCTTTCAGAGGATTTTTGACCAACTTTCACTTGGACCTTTGGGCCTTATCAGTTTATTACCTCAGGGCTGGATCCTGTGGTAAAGAAAGATGCTCACTGGTAGGGAGCAAGAAAAGATGCAGGAAGCAGTCCTGTTCTCAATACTCTCTTCAAGGGCGCATGCCCAACCTAACTCGCTCCCACTAAACCCATGCACTAGAGGCTCCACTGCTTCCCCATAGTGCTGCAGTCTGGTGGTCAAAGCCTCAGGACATGGGCCTGGAGGGGATTCATGGCCCAGGCTATGACACCTACCAGTCTGCCAGATGGCCTCATGGTGGCAAAAGCCTTTCTACTTCTCAGCTCCCTGAAAGATAAGCAGGAGAAGAAATAGTCCATCTATAGTATGTGATATGAAAAGCTAAGCTTGTGCAATGAAACATGTCCTCCAGGGCTTTTGAAGTGTTCTGGGTGATTTGAGAAGCAGCTTAGACCTTATTTCATGTTCCTGATTCTAAATTTTTATACACATAGGACTCAAATCAGCCATATTGCTTTTTGTTGTTTGTTGTTGTTGCTGCTGCTGCTGCTGGTCTAAATTTATGGGTAAAGTCAATCATATTTAATGAGATGCCATTAATTCCTGAGTTATTTAGACAACAGAGAGGGCTGCTCTAAATCCTATGAGAAATAAATGTTTATTTTATCCTCAATTTCACAAAGTCATTTTTTCTTTAAATATATTAATTCTAAAAAAAATAAACCACCACCAACTGCAAAAGGGCTTTGGACGGAGATATATTTTACCTGAAATATCAGCATGAAGAGATTTTTATGGCTGTTTTAAAATCCTCTTAAATTAGAGGGCTGTAATGGAAAGTCTGACAGGCTCAAATAAGGCAGTTCAAAAATATATTCTTAACACTTAACACATACTATACATGAAATGTATTTTAACATGCTATATGTTTATTACAGATTAAATACTTAAAAATGGAAAAACAGCCCAAATGTTTCTTAAATATTTGCTTAATATAGTCAGAACACATTGCGAATTGTAAGTGTGAAGAGTACATTTTAAATGTTTAACTAACATCAAATGCCATAAAATGTTTCATTTGAAATGTTAAGCGGGTGATAAAAATGTCATGTGAGACGACAGATCACAGTTTCACCCGGACTTCTCTTTAATTAAGCTGAAACGATGGAGAGATACTGGACTGGCTGAAATTCCTGCCCTTGTGAATTCCATGGTCTGATTTCTTCCTAGGTTGTCTCCCTCTCTCCCCACATGTTTAATGTCCTCTAAAATGTCAGTTTTCTTTAAAAATGTCACCTCCTCTCTGAAGCTCTCCTTGACTGTTTCCTAAAACATTGCTGGAACAGTCTATCTCTTTTTTTTTTTTTTAACATTTTTTAAAGAAATGCAAAATAGTTTAAAACAAGCATTAGAAATTAAACAAAATGTTATTAAACAAAGGAGTAGGAATTCAACAATGGTTGCTGTATTGCATGATGTTATCTCCAAATTAGTTGTTTAGGTTACTAGATTATAAACCCAACAGAGCAAAACAACAACAAAAAGAAAGTTAAGAGAAATTAAAAAGAAACAAAGAATAAAAAAATTTAAATATTAGCTGCTCCTTTCAACATCAGCAGGAATCAGCAGTACAATTATTGAAACTATTCTGCATATATAAATAAACATAATTTTTCCCTCTTTCGTTTGCTGTTTTTCTTATCGCAGTTTTTTGTTCCCATTGAGTAGACCCTTTTCCTTTCACAGTATCTACTGCACCTTTCAGTTTTTCTTTACTCTTCCAGGTTTGCACACTAGTGACACAGCTCCGCACTGGCACATGCAGCTCTGATTTATTTCCCTTCTCAGTACAGTCTCTAGTTGCACCCATTTACCTAGAAAAGCCTTGAATTTGTCTTTTACAGCTGAGTAATGGACACTGGGGCTGTGCCCAAGACTTGGCTACTACAAACTCTGCCACCATAAGCATTGATTTTAGTTCATTTGGGAAGACTCCAGCAAGGGAACAGCTGGACTGATTGGAAGCTTTAGTTTTAGTTTTTTGAGGAATCTCTGCACTGATTTCTACAGTGGTTGCACTAGTCTTCACTCACACCAACTGTGGAGAAAAGAGCCTTTTACTTACCAGCTCTGCCAGCATGTGTTATGGATTTATTTTTATTTTATTTTTTTCCATAATTTTATTGAGAAACAAATACCAATGAGACAGTTTC
>NDGM010005587.1:0-10373 GCA_002564305.1 Octomys mimax | reverse complement strand
AGCTGAGCCTGGAGGGGACAAGGTGGAGTAGAGGGGAGAGGCAGCTCTCCCACACACTCACCTGACCTGGGCTAGGACTGGGTCTGGGGGTTCCCGGAACATAGCAGAAATTCCTACTGGGCAGGCGGGGTGGGGGAGGTACTGTGGAGTGGTGTGGGGTGTCCCAAGGGGGTGGAAGAGGGTCTCACACACGCTGTGCCTGGGCTGGGACCAGTAGTCAGTCTTGCCAGTGTAGGATAGCAGGAAACTCTTCCACACACTCACCGGACCTGGGCTAGGACTGGGATTTCCTTTTGTAGTTTCTCAAAGCATGAAGTTAATGGTAATCATAGTGCTACCATAAAGACAGTATGTATCTGAAAATAAGGTGAATGTAGAAGAAATCCAATGAATTTCAAAGGATTGCTTGGCAATATCGTATTAGCACTTGGATTCATACAAGAAGAGGCTAAACTCTGTCAAAAAATATATGCACACTTTAAAACAAGAAATAAAAATGTTTAAGAAATACTCGTACAAATATTTTAATTCTAAATTTATTGAGACATCAAGAGATTAATATGAGTTATCTTTGCCCTGTATAATTATTATGTTTAATAATCTATTAATTAATTTACTGTATACAGCGTCTCACTGTGTAGCACAGACTCATGGTGATCCTCCCATCTCAGCCTTGCCATTGCTGGGATTACAGGTGTGCATTACCCATAGCTGGTTTGGGGGCTGATATAGCATTCCCAGGGTTCTGGGGTTGGCATGGCATGCAATACCAGGATGAAACTTGGGTCTTTGTGCTTGCCAGGCAGGTGTGTAGATTGCTGAGCTATTTCCCAGCCCTAGGGCTCTACAATTATAATAAGAGGTGTTCAAAACGATGGCCATTGTCTTCCAGACACTTATAAATGGTGAACTGTTGAGGTATACACATATTTTTTGGTGACTTCGCTCTATATATTTATATGTTTTTTCTTTGACAGTGAACAGAAAAAAAAATGATTGAAACTTCCTTCTTCTAAAAGCAATTCTTACATACCTTACTTATTATCAGAAACCTCAATGATTTATAATAGGCCTCCTAGGTGCCAGGCAGTGTTCTAGCTCTTGAGAAAATAATGATAAGCAGGTCCCTACTCTCAAAGAACTCACATTCTAGTGAAATTTTCCTCCTTTTTATCTTATTTTTTATGTATTTAGTACAGGGTCTACGGAGTCTCACTACACAGATCAGACTTGTCTTGATCCTCCTGTTTCTCAGCCTCCCAAGCACTGAGATTACAGGCATACGCCACCATGCCCAGTCTCAATCGCCTTCTCAGCCTGCCCTTGGGGCAAGGCCGGCACAGCAGGCTGGGGGCCAAATCCCCGGCTCCTGCATCTCCCTAAGCAGGTGCTTTAATCTGCTGAGCTATCAGACTGGCCCCTAGTGAAATTTTCTTGAATAATAGTAAATAATTTTCATCTAGGATAATAAATATCTCCAACTCCGAACAAAAGCTTTGTAATTTTTGAAGATGGCCTCATAGCAAAGAACAGGAGATACAGATTGAGTGTCGAAGGCATCATATTGGTCTCTTCCTTCCTGGATCTATGGCACTGGCAGCCAAAGAGCAAAATATAAGCACCAAAACATCCGATTCCACTGCCATGGCTGCCGGCCATGGTAGCCTCTGTTAAGTGGGAGAAAGATCCAAACAGGTTGCTGAAAGAAGTCACGAAAGACAGGAAGGCTGAGGCTGCGTTGGAATTGCTCAGGCCCCCTTAGTCCTGTGGGCACCGAGAGCTACCCCAACACGAGCTCCAAAGCTCCCAAGCAGGCTCGGGCTGTCATGGAGCGAGGGACCCCATGTCCATCCGCAGAAGCAGCGCTGCACACGGGCCATGGCAGCACGACCCTGCTCCCATGGCGAATGAGGAGCAAGCAGCCAAGGGTCTGCAGGTCCTCAGCGCTCACTGAGTGGCGGCTTAGTGCCTTCTTTGTACAGCTCAGCCAGGTGTTATCCTTTCCATCTCATATAAGAGCCGAGACCCAAATGTCTTTGCAAGTGCCGAGGTCCCAAAGCGAACCGCTCTCAGAGCTAGTGCTGAGTTTCTTTTCCTAGTCCAGTGTTTTCTATCTTTTTCGAGATTCGGTAAGTAGAAAGTGAGAAATGTTCCAGAATTAAAAGCATTCATGGCTTAGCTATTGAAGAAAATAATTAAAAATAACTTAAATGGTGAACTGTACAGTTAAAAGAGTACTGTTATCCTATTTTTAATTTGCCCTATTTGTATCATCTTCAAGGTAAACTCATCAGTAAGAAATTCAATGCACCATCACGATCGATGCAAATAATTGCCTTTTAACAATTCTCTCTATGATAACTGCTAATTTATTGGAAAAAGGAACCAAAAAGTGTTTGCATTGCCTTTTAGATGGCTTCTATGATTTCATCTCCAGACCACCCCTCCAAGTCACTGGCAGGAGTAAGTCCTGCAGTCCTTCCTGTTTGGGTTTCTTCCTTTCTGTTTAACTCACTAAGAAGACTCCACCTTATGGATGATGGACAATAAGCAAAGACACAGGCGCTTGCAACCACTTGAAAGTATATTTAAAAGCATACTTCCCACTTGCAGTACAGTCAATACCAGGTCAGTAGAAACACGATGCCATCACCAGATCAGTAATCATCATCTACTTAGCTATCAGAAAGATTTTTTAACATGAGAAGGCATAAAACAAGTGAATTCTCTACCAAAGAATGGCACAGCATATATATTTACACTGTCCCAAATTTGGTAACAATATGTTGTAAGGGCCAACTTGCTTCTCCTGTATCAGATAATTATGTTTCAAGCACATCACCTCTCATCGTCTTTACTCTGAAACACTTTCGACTTCTACCACAACAGATGATAACCTAAAATGTCAATCACTGCTATTGTAAAAAGTGGATCTTTTCTCAGATAGTTGTAAAACTTAGCCACTTATGAGAGGATATTTCAGTAGAAACGGAATGGAAAATTGTACTTAATAAGCACCATATATATAGCCGTATGCAACCTTAATCTTTCTGCCCTACGTTCTGTGGTACATTCACAGATTCTAGACGGTAGAGTTTGGAGAGCCAAGGGACTATAGGCTGTTTTGGATTTTATACTTTCATGAGGTTTTACATTTTATGCTACATGAAAATTGCTCCAATCAGCTTATTCATTATGAATCTAGTTGAGATTATTTGTATTTTAAAAGACTAATAAATGATTCAATAGTTTAAGGTAAATTTGATATCAAGTCCCTTGGATTGAATAAAAGATTCTACTGTATTTTTAGTTTGTATTCCAGTTCACCCAATGCCAACTAGTCTTTACAAAGAATTATAATTTCTTTTCAGAGAGTTGAATACAATATTGAGAATATTTTCTTTGAGATGGAGTCTCATTAGGATACACAGCATCCTGAGTGCTGGGACTCTAGGTGTGCACTTCACATCCAGCTAAAATTGAGATTACTAAATGATATATTTAATTAAAAATACTTAGTGTTACATTTTTGCACAATGATGTCTAATAAACATAATGCTTAAATATATTTTCTTGTGTGGAGCACAACACTTTAAAACTTAAGGACTTAAATACAACAGAAATGATGGCTTAAATTATTTGTTTAAGGAAATCATGCATTTGAAATTTCTTTTATAACCATCTAGCTTTCATGCAAAGGAAAAGAAATTCCATTATCTTATTGGAGTCAGAAAGCTTACAGCACCGGAAACTCCAAGATACAAGAGATAAAAAGAGTAATTAAATATCTTAAGAGATGAGGACTATTAAAGTTGCAAAGTGAATTGATTTGTAAATTATGGTCTGCACTATTTTTGCACACCTTTTAATTTGGCACAATTTATTGCACAGTGATTATGCAAGCCCCTCCTTACTGAAGCCTTTTGGAGGCGTTCGGATCACAAATCGCAGGAGAGACCAATGAATATAAATAATTGGGTGTGAAAGAGCTGTGACAAATGTCATGACAGAAGTCAATATCCAGCCCAAACACAAATGCTAGGAAGGCAGAAACTCCTCTAATTCCAAAGTCAAGAAATATGCCCAGTAATATAACTATAATCTATGTGAGAAAGGAAATACAAAAATCTGTACAATATCATGAGGCAAAATGCTACAAGAACCACCATATCTATATTTTTACACTTTAAGCACTGAACATTGATGGTGATACCTTAAATGAATTTCACTCCACTACAGTACTAGACTGCTGAAGATGTTACTCTCCCTCTCTAACACTAGGTGGCACTATAAACGCAGGCATTGGCTTGGTCAGCTGGTTGGGTTTACATACAACGGAGGGGATTGCTTTACCTCTTCCACTACACTTGCCCTGCGTGAGGCAGACCTAGGAAAAGATTAACACTAAGGGGAATAACACAGGCGGGATTCTGGGCTGCAACTGGAATTTTGTCGAATAACTGGGTTTTAATCCCTGTGTCTTTGATTAAAGTTAGAATTTTAAAATTAAAATTTCAAACCAGTAGATCTCACTTCATGTTTTTCCATTCAGCAAATTGAAAAGAAATTTTGAGCTGGATATTTCAGATCAGAATTTTGCAAACAATGAGCAGCACCATGTAATTGATCAAACTGATTCAAAGTGTTAAAAACTGCATGGACAATTTTTAAATAACTGTATTATTTCACCTGTTTAAATTGCTTAAGACATAGCTTTTACTTGAAATATCCAAATACAGATTTCACGACACCTTGTTAAGTACTTACCTTGTAAATCAAAGAAGTCAGACTTACGAGGATAGTGGGTCAAATTCTTGTCAGCATTTCCGGTTGGGACCCGGACTCCACACACAACAGTGTGAGTCCCTCCTGCCTGGGCGGGGGGCCGTGCTGGTGGGCTCTTGCCAAAGCATGATGTTGACTACCAGGGGAGCACCGGCCTTCTAAAACTCAGTCTTCTCCTCTGAAATTAAACAGCTAATTACATTTCTCTGTTTGCATCCCGGTGTTTTCTGTAAGCAACCCAATGCAACCCTAATTCAAAGACGACATTGAGGTACACTTCTTTTTTTGTAATGATTATGTTATTTCTTCACCGAAGCCTCCTGTGTCTTCATAGAATTCAGAACCCTGTCCTCAGGCTGCATCATCTCTCATCATTTTCTTTATGTCTGTGCCTCACCACCTCCGCTTTACAGGCATCTCATTAACACCAACCTGCAGCTTCCTTTTATCCTGGAACAAGAAGAGCACCTTCCCCTCAAATGGACACCAGAATCAAGATGTGCAGGTTTGGGCCTTGGATCGAAATCATTTCAGACCTCTGCATCTCAGCAATCGGCCACGGGATGTGGTGACAGCCAAATGAGCTACTCTGACCTCGAAGCCACTTCTGCATTCATTTTCACTGCCCCTGTTTGCTCACTGTGACCACAGGCATCGGGGACTTCCATCTGATACCAATCATAGTCCACCTGGTACTCTGCATTGCATGTGGAAGGACCTGTGCCTCATTGGCTGACTTAATGATGGCCAAATAGCAGGGGCAATAGCAAAGCTGGATTTGGAACCCAGAGGTCCTCCTTTCTGACATAGTTGTCTAAGACAAATGTCCCCTGTAAGGCAAGCCTACATCTCATATAAAGGCACCTGTAGGAAAAGACATGAGGTTTTTTTTTTCTTGGTACCAGGGATCAAACTCAGGACCTTGTGCTTGCCAGATGGGCATTTATGTGGCTGAGCTATCTCCCTGGCCCAGGAATTCTCATTTCTTATTTAGGTATTTTAATGATTTTAAGTCAAATTTCACATGACTGTCATTTGGTAATATATATAAAATAAGCTTCTATATGGGACCCTACAACAATAGTATCCGTTTACATGTAGGCAGTGAGAAACAATGATGTTCTAATACTTCTGGATATGCATTACCCTGAGCTGCATGCTGCATTCAGTCATGTGGGATGTAAGCAATTCTGGGTGGGCCTTTCTGGGCTAATGTCACACTGCTGATTGGAAAACAAATACCTAAGTGTATGCTCCATGGTTCACAGTGTTAGCGATGCTCATGCTTGCCGGCCCAGCATGGATGAATACGCCTATGTGCATCCCAATAGCATTCTTGTCTGTGTGAGGATGAGATTGCTTTGGCTCAATAAAGCAAGAGGATTCTATGAAGGCCTGCTGGCTATGTCTTTCTCCTACCTGGGCTTGCCTCTTAGACAGGTGATGAGGGCAGATGGGCCCAACACATGGTCCGTGGTCTGCATGTGGCCCTGCACCGTGAGTGATGTAGACACTCAAGATTATAACCTTTTAACACTATTGTGTGATCTTAATGGTATTTTTCATAACTGAATGGCCAGGTACTCAAGTCTAGACTGTGGACACCACAACACAATGCTGTGCATGAGATTAATTCTATCTCCTGCGTCTCCCATGCACTTTTTTTTTTTCAATGTATCATTGACCTAAACCCAAAGCCTAAACCATAGCCCTGGGCCTACATGAATCAGATGCTACATGTGCTGTGTGACATGGTGGAAAAACACAGTGGTTACAATAATAGCTTTGATGGTGAAAATAATGAATTATCTTATAACATTACACATGATCAAATTTAATAGCAATGATAAAAATAACTATTAAAATAACTTTTCAAAGATGTCTTTTCATCATATATATAACATGTATTTTATATGAGGTCTCAGACAATTTCTCTTCACTTCATGTGGCCCAAGGTGACCAAATATTTGGATGTCCATAGACAAAGGAGATGAAAGGATGCTTCAGACAAATCACAGGAGCTGAGCTACCCCAACCCTCCGAAGCTCAGCTAGAAGAATAAACTGAGGATTAAATTACACTGATGAGTCCTGAAAAGCATCATATTCTTATATACTCTGCAGCACCAGAAAGTGGTTCAAGGCCTGCCAACCTCTAGAGCATGAGGCCAACTCAAAGAAGAGTGAGATCCACGTTGGAGGGAACTTCACTTCTCATGCTTTGGGGATTAGCTCTCAAGCCTGGGGGCTTCCTCTGCAGAGTGCTTTAGAAAATCATGAAACTAACTGACATATTCATTCTCCATAAGTTCAGAGTAGCAAGGGTCAACTTCAAGTTTTGGCCCAGATTTCCCCCCATCCCCAGCCTCCTTCCTCTATAGGAAGTAGTTGGCTTTCATTTGCATATGTTGTTGTATGAAAAAATATATACTTTTGGGATTGTAATTGCGCTCAAGGATCTCAATGAATTACATAAGCAGCAGACACTATTAACTTATAACCCAACATTTATCTTTTAAAAAAAACAGAATATAGTTATTATTTTTTTATGCTTCTAGATTTATACACTTAGGGAAGGCCAAGTGACTCATTTATGACTAAAAACTGAAGCAACTGGGTGGGTTCTCCCCCCCAAAAAATTAAAACTTTTATTGTTAAATTATTTTATTCTCAAGTAGAGAAGACATAATATGCATACTTGGTTCAATACGTGTAACACAAAGCAAGCACGTGTTGTTAGCCAGCATTCTGACACTATCAAAATACTTGGGACAATCAGTAAACAGGGAAGAAGTCTTTTGGCTCACTTGGAAGTTCTCATTTATGGTTGATCGTGTTGCTCTGGGCCTGTGATGGAGCAGCACGTCATGGTAGAGGTATGAGTGGCAAGGCAGAGCTCTTCACTTCATGGTCAGGGAGGGGAAAAGAGAAAGAAGTGAGGGGCCAGAGAAATAGCTCAGTAGGACAAGCATTTGCCTGGAAAAGGCAAGGGCCTGAGTTCAATCCTCGGTTCCACAGAAAAGAAAGAAAGAAAGAAAGAAAGAGAGAAAGAAAGAAAGAAAGAAAGAAAGAAGACAGAAAGAAAGAGAGAGAGAGAGAGAAAGAAAGAGAGAGAGAGAAAGAAAGAAGAAAGAAAAAGAAGTGAGATTTGGTAAACATGCTTATCATTTAAGGGTGTTGCATTTTGCAAAGTATTTTCTGCATTGATTGAATCACGGTCAGATAAATTGCCTCTTCCCTTTTGTTAATGTGAATTATTTAATTCACTGATGTTGCATCCCAGTAATGACTCCCACTGAATTACAAAGAATCCTCTTAATGTGCTGTTGAATGTGGTCAGCTCTCTCTCTCTCTCTCTCTCTCTATCTATCTATCTATCTCTCTGTCTCTTTCCGACTCTCTCTCTGCTTCCTTCATTCTTTTTTCTTTTTTCTCTTTTTATATTTTTGGTGTGGTGTCTTTCCTGGTATTGGTCTCAGAGTGACGCTGGCCTAGTAAAATAAGCTTGGAGCTATTCCTTCCTCCTTGATGTTTTGGATGACTTTGAGAAGTATTGGAGTTCATTCTTCAATATTTAGCAGAATTCAACTATGAAGTAATCAAATCCTGGACTACTCCATGGGAACTTTTGCTGCTTTTTATTACTTTTTCAAATAACCTGATTTTATTTCTATTACTTTTGTTTTAAATTCTGTTAAGCTATACTCTTGTATTTATTCTTTTTATTCTGTCTGCTTTATTTGCTCCCTGACTCACTTTGCTCTCTTATTCCATATTTCTTAAAAGTATCCTCTCTTGTTTAAAACTTCTTATTTTTAAGATTGACATTTAATACTGTATAAATTTATATATAAGCACAACTTTGAGTGTATTTCATTCATATATTGTGCTTCTATTTTCATTTACAGAGAATAGTTTAAATTTCTATTCCTGTTAGCTCATGGACCAAATGACTATTTAAATATTTTATTTAGTTCCAAGCATTTGGGGATTTCCAGATCTCTTTGTTAGTAATTTTTTTCTTCTACTTATTGAAAAATAAATGTTGCCTGATTTCAGTTTCTTAATATTTTCTTAGCTCAGCTGGAGGAACAGAGGCTGGCGCAAAGGTGCTTGGAGCTCTAGGTAACAAGCTTGGCTGGAGAAAGCCAGGAGCCTGGCCCAGCACCCTATATGAAGCAAAGCAACTGGAACCTAGAAATTGGCCTGGCCATAAGAACACAGAGTAAAACCACCCTAACATGGAGAAACATTTTGCATACAAACTCTGCTTGCAATTTGTTTTGTTATATAATTATAGACTTTACTCCTAAGATCTAAAGCAAAAAATCAATAATTACCAATGTTTGCCTATTTCCAAATTTTGCTTGATGTTATTATTATTGCTAATGGTACTACTATAGCAAGGGTATCAACTGTTTTAGCCACCTGTTCTCCCTTGGGTAACAATGTTGGGAAGCGCTGAGGTAAGAACATCATCAAAGCCCTACACGTAATGATGGAGGGCAGTGTCGTACAGAAACAAACATCCCACTCTCAATTAATTGGGAGTAAAGGATTTTGAGGCAGACACAAACCAAGAATCTCCAACACACAGATGATATTCCTAAAGAAAAGACTCTTCCTAGAGTGACCTTGATAACAGTGATATAGCTACTCACTATCAAACATTCACAAGGGTGGGCCAGGGAGATGGCCCAGTGGAATGAGCTCTTGCCTGGAAAGCACAAGGGCTTGAGTTTAATTCCCAGTTCCACAAAAAACAATTCACAAGGGTTAACACAGAAATCAAAATAAAGAGCTCTTTCTGAAATAGAGAATGGCAAAACAGAGGAGCAAAATGCAATCTCAGATCCCTAGCCCACACAGATCAAGTCCAGGAGACATTAACAAAGAAGAAATTGGAAGTCACATATCTGAAATCTCTGAAATGATGGCAACTGAAGTAAAAAAACAACTCCAGATATGTATAAGGGAAACCATATCATAAACAATCTCTCAGGTAAAAGAAAAAAGAAATGATAACAATATGAAAGAATTGCTGAGAAAATCTAAAGAAGTCAGTGTCTTTAAAAAAAAAGACCATAGAAAAATATGGAAACATAGAATGAGCAACATAATAAAAAACAGAATGCATGAAACAGACTCAAAGAGATACCCAGAAAACTAAAATTTCCATTAAAAGTTGGCAAAACCATTTGAATGAAACTGAGGATAGACTTTCAAACCTTGAAGACATCATTGCAACTAGTGACCAGGGAAGGAAAGATCTCTTAAAAGTAACAAGGAACTAGGAAATAATAATTCAACAGTTACAAGATAACACAAAGATGAACAAAATAACATTGATATGTGTCGATATAAAAGAAGTGATTGCAAATGATATAAAATGACTATTTGCAGAAGTAATAGGAGGAAACTTCCCAAGTATGAGGAAAGAATATGATGCAAGGATAAGTGAGGCATATAGAACTCTAAATAGCACCAACCAAAATCAATCTATACCCAGACATATAATAATCAAGATCACAGGGGCCAGGGAGATGGCTCAGTAGAATAAGTGCTTCCCTGGCAAGCACAAGGGCCTGA